>PVKM010044964.1:0-12088 GCA_004027735.1 Carollia perspicillata | reverse complement strand
ATTGATCAGATGTCCTTGTTCCGGCCACTCTGCAAGTTCTGTGCTTCTGTGCGTAGGGTGCGGGACATCATGCCCACTCTGAGGACTGCAATGGCTGTTGCCCAGTCGGGCACCCCGGGTAGGTGGTGGAGGGCTGGGTAGTGGTCCCAGGGTAAGGTCCTAGGGTAAGTGGTCCCTGGGTAAGTCTTAGGGGCTGGGGGCTGGGGAGACATGGCAGGCTCAGTGTTCTCCCTGCCTCTGCAGGCCCAGTGTTTGTGGAGCTGCCTATAGATGTGCTGTACCCCTACTTCATGGTCCAGAAGGAGATGGTGCCAGCCAAGCCACCCAAGAGCCTTATGGGCCGAGTGGTCTCTTGGTGCGTACCCCACTCCCACTGTGCCCTCCCTTCTCCTGCAACCTCCTGCCAGCATTTATCCCTCCTTCGACCCATTCATTGATTTGCGCATCAGTTGAGAGGAACCAATCCTGGGAAGAGCATTCCAGGTGGAGGGTATAGCATATACAAATGTCCTGAGGCACAAACAACTTGGTTGGGAAGGCAGGGTGGCCTGTGTGGCGGTAGCAGGTGTGCAGAGAGGGGAAGGGCAAGCACTGAGTTTAGAGCATGGCCCACTGGGAATGCCTACAGTTTTATTTTCAATCTGCGCTCCATTGAGAAGCATTGCAGGGCTTTAATAAGAGGTGAGGGATACCCCAATGCAGGTTTTTATTTGGTCCCTCTGGCTGCTGTTGGAGAGTGGACTGTGGTTGGTTGGGTGGAAGTTGGGAAGCCAGGAGATGGTGTGGTGGACCTGGGATGAGAGGCAATGGTGGCCTGGATCTGGGTAGTGGCTGTGGGATGCAGAGACACGGATGGACCACATGCGAGTTCCTGGAGAAGGGACAGTGGGTCCCTGCAGGCATGTGCCATGGGCACAGCTCACTCTGGGGCTTCGAGTGGCAAGTGGCCAGGATCTAGAAAGAGCAGGGTAGTGGCTCTGGCCTGGGACAAGCCTCAGGGTTTTCTTAGAAGAGCTAAGGAGTTTGAGGGGCGCTTCCTCCAGTTCAGCAGATAGGAAGGGGTCACAGCTTGAGTGGAGGTATGTCATAGAGGAGGTGGGCCTGGTTGAAACAGGAGGAGGTAGAATCAATTCTTCTCTTTGTACCCCTCCCCTCCACATCCCTTCCCTTTGCCTGTCCTTGCCCCTGCTTCTTCCAGTCCTCTTTCATACGGTTAGCAAATGCTGCTTTGTGCTAGGTATCAGGATGGGCTTGGGCAGCCTCAGCGAACAAGAGAGACAGGTCCTGAACCTAGAGCACGGGAGGTGTGCCTTGAGGGGCAGCTTAGGGAGCAGTTTTACTCAGTGTCTTTTATAGCAGCGCTTTGAATTTAGGTATTTTAGGTGTTCGGTAATCCAGCTTGTTGATGGCACACGAGGAGTCAGCCTGAAGCAGCCTTCAGTGCTTTGCACAGAGCGACGTGCCATCTCCAATGAATGAAATGAGAGTCCAGGGACAAGCGTTCAAATTGCAGGACTGTCACCAACTAGCTGTGTTAACTTGTGCAAACGATTAAACCTCACCCCCATTTTTTATCGAGATAAATTGACAGCCAGCCTGTATAAGTTGAAGGCACGCAGCACACTGACTTGACCTTCATGCCACATGATGAAACCTTTCTTGACTTCAGCTTCTTCATGTGCGAAATGGATGAGTGTTGCCTGCTTTTCTCTCTCTAGATGAAGGGGCTGTGAAGAATAGAAGGGTATCATTTTCACAGTGCAAATGCTGGAGCATAGAAGAATAAACTGTTATACTTTAAATAAGAACAGGGTTTGGTCCAGTGTCATGTCAGCTGTAGGGCAAGGTGTCTCCTAGCCTCCCTTCAACATGGCTAGGGAACCAGAAATAGAGAGGGGGGTTCCGGGTCCCAGTACAGAGGAAGTGGTCGTTTACCACACCTGGGAGGCAGAGTTTTTACGTGCTTCCGTTCTGTAGCTGTGACAGCCTCTTTGCTCCCCGGCCTCCCCCATCCTCCTCTCGCTCAGGCTCCCCTCCTCAGCCTCCTGCAAGTCTGGCTCTTCTCTTATCTCTCTTTTTTTTTAAGTCAATTTTTAAAAAAGTTTTCAGTTACAGTTGACAAACATTATTATGTTGGTTTCAGGTGTACGCCCCGGTGATTAGACATTACATAACTGACTGTGGTCATTCTGGTATGACACCATACGTAATTGTTTGAATAATACCGACTGCATTCCCTGCACTCGACTGTATTGCCCCTGACTGTTCTGTAGCAACCAATTCGTACTTCTCAGTCCCTTCACCTTTTTCACCCGTTCCTCAGCCTCCCTCCCATCTGGCACTTGTCAAAACGTTCTCTGTATCTATGAGTCTGTTTCCATTTTGCTTTTTCATTTTGTTTTTTAGGTTCAATTGTTGATAATATGTATTTTTTGTCATTTTACTGTTCATATTTTTGATCTTTTTTTCTTCTTAAAGACAACCTCTTAACATTTCATATAATAAACTGGTTTGATGATGATGAACTCCTTTAGCTTTCTCTTGTCTGGGAAGTTCTTTCTCTTTCCTTCAATTCTAAATGATAGCTTTTACAGGTAGAGTAATCTTGGTTGTTGGTTCTTGCTTTTCATTACTTTGCCTGTTTCCTGTGATCCCTTCTGGCATGCAAGGTTTCTGTTGAGAAATCAGTTGACAATCTTATGGGAATGCTTTTTAGGTACCCAACTGCTTTTCTTTTGCTGCTTTTGACTATCTCTTTGTCTTTAACCTTTAGTATTCTAATTACGTTGTGTTGTGCTGTGATCCTCTTTGGGTTCATCTTGTTTGGGACTCTCTGTACTTCCTGGACTTGTATGTCTATTTTCCTCACCAAGTTAGGAATTTTTCTGTCATTATTTTTTTCAAATAGATTTTCAATTTCTTGCTCTGTCTTCTCCTTTTGGCATCCCTGATTCGGATGTTGGTACATTAGGAGATATCCCAAAAGCCCCAGGCAGGAGGTGCAGGCCAAGATCAGTTATCACTTGTGTTCTGCCCCGGGGCCACCTGGCATGAGCTATAAAGCAATATGCAGATGGCTGCTACTTGTGCTGGGCTGAGAGGTGCTCATGTGAGGCCAAGCTTTGAACCAAGACTGACTGTTGCTAGGCCTGGGGCCACTTAGTGAGAAGGGCTCAGTAAGGGCTTACAGGGCTTGTGGATGCCAGATGCTGCTTGTTTGAGAGATTTTAGGAAAATCTGAAGCATGAACCAAGACGGGCCATTCATATGGAAAAGCCTCTGGAAACAGATTGGGAGGGCCTGAAAGTTGGGTGAGGCCACGCCTCAGGGAGTCACCAAGGTGGGGCAAACAGTATGAGCCAGGTTGATGGAGTCTCAGATATGGCAACAGCCTGCCGGCTCTGTGGGGGGAGGGCTCATCAAAGCAATGATGGTCTCTGCCAGCACTTCCGTCTGGGAGAAAGCTGCCCCTCTAGCTCTTCCCTGATACCAGACAATTTAGTCCCTTCTTTTATATCTCTGGTGTCTATTAAGTTGCTGCCCCAGTGCTGGAGCTCAGAGGGAGTGAGTCTGAGTAAGTTGTGTGTGGGCCCTTTAAGAGGCACTTCCTGGGGCTCCAGAAGCCCTTGTCTCTCTCAGCCATAATCCCTTCTGGAATTTAGAGCCAGAAGTTATGGAAATGTCTCTTCCCGGCACTGGAACCCTGGGCTTGGACTCCTCAGGGGGACTTCTGTAGCTAAGATGTCCCTCCCCGTTTTTATCTGCCACATGTGGATATGGAACCAGACTGTTTTGTATCTCTGCCCCTCCTATCCATTTCAGTGTGGCTGCTTCTTTAATTCCATGGTTGTAGGACTTCCATTCAGCCAGATCTCAGGCAGTTCTGAATGATGGTGGCTCTGTAGTTTAGTTATAATTTTGATGAGGTTGTGTGAGAAAGCGAGTAACCAGGTTTACCTGTGCCGCCATCTTGATCCGAAGTACTGTGCCATTTCTTTCCATGTTGAAGTTCCAGTGGTTCATTTTTTGGCCTCTTCTCATTCTCTGCAGTCTTTACTCCTCTAAAGAGAAACAGAAACTTCTGGTTCTGATTGCTTCCTGCCAACACCTCCGTGTCTGTTTTTGGCCAGATTGGATGTTCTTGAGGGCAGAGCTGAGCAGGATTTATGTGTATCTCCAGAGTCCTGCACAGGGCTTCACAGAGAGTTGGGGCCCTGTGACCCAGTGAGTAAGGATGTCAGAAGCCAGAGAAAGAGGAAAGCGTACTGATGATGTCAGTAGCTTCTACTGACATCACTGATGCTTTTGCTAAGTACTTTCTATCCTGAATGAATAGATCACTGAACCTTGGGGAGGGAGGTTCCTTTTTACATTTTACAGAGCAGTATGCTCAGAAAGGTTAAGTCACTTGCTGAAAGTCGAACAGCTAAGAAGCAGCAGAGCCACCTCCACGTGATCCTGCAGCTATGGCCCTGATCCTGGGACTCATGCCTGTCACTTGTTTCTGAGGGCCTGTGTCAGGTTTGGGTGGTCATCAGAAGCTTCTGAGGGAAACAGGCTACTACAGACTTGGTAACTGGGGGTTGTCTGTCCCTGGGCCATTGCTGGACCACCCCTGGGCCCGTCTCTCTTCCCTCCTGTCTCCTTTCTTCCTTCAGCTCCTCCATTCAGCTTCAGTTCCTTAAACCCAGTAAGGAATCCTGGTAACCACCCCTTCCTCTCCTCTTTGCAGGTACTTAGAGAATCACCTGGCCAATCTCTTTGCAGGAGCCTGGGAGCCTCAACCCGAGGGGCCCCTGCCTCTAGACATTCCCCAGGCACCTCCCCAGCAGGTAAATTGCCTCTCTTCCCTGGCTGGGGATCCCGACCTGGCAGGACGGCCTGTCCTTTAGTCAGTATTGGGGCCTTGATCTTGGGGGCTGATGGTGACTCAGGGTCAGCTTTTTGAGCTCTACCTCTTGCCCCAGGTTCAGCGCTGTGTGGAGATCTTGAGCCGGGCAAAAAGGCCCCTTGTGCTGCTGGGGAGCCAGGCCCTACTGCCCCCGACACCTGCTGACAAGCTTCGGTGAGAAGCCTTAGCCCTGCCTTAACTATCACCTTCCTCGTCCCTGGTCCCTTGGGTGCCCTTTGGGGATGGGCAAGCCCTTGGTCACTCTCACCTCTGTTTACCTTGACCTTCAGGGCTGCCTTGGAGACCCTGGGCGTCCCCTGCTTCCTAGGCGGGATGGCACGGGGGCTGCTGGGCCGAAACCACCCTCTCCACATTCGGCAGAACCGCAGTGCTGCCCTGAAGAAGGCAGACGTTGTTCTCCTGGCAGGTGGGCCTCGGCCTCCTCCCCACCCTTCCCTTTCCCTATGTCCAGGACCTTCCTTACCCTGTGACCCTGCCCCTGCTAGTCTGGCACTCGCTGGTCTCACCCCTTCCCCTTTCAAGGGCTTGGAACGACCCTGAATTTGAAATTCAGGTGAACTCTTGCCAGGTTGTGGTTGCATGATATGACCCAGCTTTGCACAAAGGAGGACACAGATAATGGGCCCCTATGGAGCTTTCTGCACAGCAGTTACATTTGCATGTGTTATACAGCGTTTATACTTTATACAGCACACACACCTATGGCATATACATTTTCACATAAAGTGCCTCGAAGCCTTTCAGACACATAGTACTTGTATCAGCTATTGCTGTGTAATAACCATTCCTACACTCAGTGCTTCGAAATGCAGTTATTATTTCTCAAGACCCACTTACAGGTAAGGTGGTAGTTTTTCTGGTTTTGGTGGGGCTTATTCTGGGGTTTGCGGTCAGTGGGGCAGGAGGGCAGCTGTGCTGATCCAGGCTGGGCTGGCTCAGATACCTGGGGGTTGGTTGGGGCTCTAGCTGGGTTAGCATGGCTTCAGGTAGGAGTCTGAGTTCTCATTTTTCCCTGCCTCCTTCTCCATGTTCCTCATCACCCAGCAGGCTGGCCTGGGCTGGTTTAATTGGTGGAGGATGAGAAACATGTAGGGCTGAGGGAGCAAGGTTATTTAAAAGAGAGGGTGGAAGCGGCAAAGCTTATTGAATGAAGCCTGGTCTCAGGAATGCATGCCAGCATTCCTGACACATTCTGCTGACCAGAGCACATCCCAAAGCCAGCCCGGGTTCAAGGGCTGGGGAGCTACAAAGTCATTGCAGGGGGCACTGGTCCAGGGAGAGGTAAAGAACGGGTACCCTTTTGTATGCAGTCCACCTTGGTGGATTAAGTTAGGTCGTGGCACCCTCCAGGACAGTGGCCCTCCATCCACTATTCCCCTATCCCCCGCCCCAGGAATTGTCTGTGACTTCCGCCTGTCCTATGGCCGTGTCCTCAGCCGCAGCAGCAAGATCATCATTGTCAACCGTAACCGCAAAGAGATGTTGATCAACTCAGACATGTTCTGGAAGCCCCAGGAGGCTGTGGAAGGTGAGCCCCTAACGAGCCTGCATGTGTCCTTCTGAGCCCTCTTCTCCTGGCTTCTGCTGCAGCTGGCCTGGGCTGGGTTCTGGGTCCAGACTCTACCCTAGGGGGCACCCAGTCAGCCAGAGATGTGTTTTTGGCTCTCAGACTGATGGGTGCTTCTGGTCGAACAAATGGTGGGTGTGCACTGGAGGGAAGGCCTGGGAATGCGCATGTGATCGTGTTCCCTGGCTGCAAACCATCTCATGTTGCCTGTTACTGTTAGGATAGAGAGATTACTCCTCGGCCCCCGAGGCCTCTGTCATCCTGTCATAACCCCGCTGCCCCTGTCCAGTCTTCCCCCGCAGCCTTTCTGTGCCCTGCTTTGACTTGCCCGTCATTCCAAGGACGTGGACTTCTCTGCAGTGTAGGTGACAGGAACTCTTGTCAAGCAGAGAAATGGCACCATTTCATTTGTGTCTGGGAAGGTCCACTGTAGCTGCTGGGCGGGCAGTGAGTTGGAGGGGGCCAGGAGGTGTCAAGGGGCCTTTTAAACAGGGTCAGGTTATTTAGGAAATGACAAGGCCTGGACTGGAGATGGATGGGGAGGAGAAGCTCAACTTCTCCCTCCAGAATATTACTTCTTTCTTTTTTTTAAAGATTTTTAAAATTTACTTTTAGTGGGAGAGGGGAAGGGAGGGAGGAAGAAGAGAGAAACATCAATTGGTTGCCTCTTGGATACCTCCAACTGGGGATCTGGCCCATAACCCAAGCGTGTGCCCTGACTGGGAATCGAACCTACAACCTTTTGGTTTGTAGGCTGGCACTCAATCCACTGAGCCCTACCAGCCAAGGGCAGGATATTATTTCTGAATGGAGATGATGAAAAGTACATCATCACCAGCTCGTGTATTTGTTCACAAGTACTCCGCGTGCCTGGGTTGTAGAGACGTGCTTGGCAGGTGGAGGTGGTTTTAGTGATATCTTTCAGAGGAAGAGTTTCTAGGACGGTATGGTCCGGGATGTGATGGGGAGGCAGGTGACGGGGACGCAGGCGATGAGGTTGGCTTGGGTTTCTAATCTGCTTTGCGCATCTTGTTTTTCCATCCTTGCCCTCCCTCTCATCCCTGCTGCCTTAACCTGGTTCCAGAGGCTCTAGGGTGCGCGTTGCCCATTTTGCCCAGTGAGTGCCGCTGGCCGGCCTCCATGCCTCCTGCTCCAGTGCTGCTGTTGGCTTCCTGCTGTCTTTGAGCCTCTGGTGCTGGAAGGGCAGGACGAAGCCACCTCTCTGCAGCTGTGCCCTCTTCTTTCTCCAGGAGACGTGGGTTCCTTCATGTTGAAGCTGGCGGAGGGCCTTCAGGGCCAGACATGGGCCTCAGACTGGGCAGAGGAGCTTCAGCAAGCCGACCGGCAGAAGGAGCAGTCTTTTCGGTGGGGGCTGGTGGAGTGGCCTCGGAGGGTGGTGGGTTCCCAGCAGGGTCTGCTGCTGGCTCTGCTGACCTGCACTGCTCCACTTCAGGGAGAAGGCGATGCTGCCTGTAGCCCAGCACCTGAACCCGGTGCGGGTACTGCAGCTGGTGGAGGAAACTTTGCCCGACAACTCAATTCTGGTGGTGGATGGCGGGGACTTTGTGGGTACTGCCGCCCACATGGTGCAGCCCCGTGGCCCCCTGCGCTGGCTCGATCCTGGTAAGGAAGGGCCTGCCCCTGGGGAATTTTGTACCATTCAGGCCCCTTCATACCTACCTTCTCTTGGTTTCCTAGGGGCCTTTGGGACTCTGGGGGTCGGTGCAGGATTTGCACTTGGGGCCAAACTGTGCCAGCCAGATGCTGAGGTGAGTCAGGGCACTGGAGGCAGGAGGCTTGCTGCTTTCTGGGCATGAGCTACCCCAACCATTTCTGTCCCACCTCAGGTCTGGTGCTTGTTTGGGGATGGAGCTTTTGGGTACAGCCTCATTGAATTTGACACCTTTGTCAGACACAAGGTAACTGGGCTGCCCCAGGGGAAGGCTGGGGGTTCTGGGAGATGTCATCAGGGCTGGGCTGGTGAGGGAGTTGCTTCTGTCTGGTGGAGGACCTATCTCTCTCTGTGTCCTCTGGCTGGCAAAGCCTGGGGGCTGAATGTCATGGCCTGGCCTCATTTTCTCCCTGCAGATCCCAGTGATGGCCTTGATAGGGAATGATGCTGGCTGGACCCAGATTTCTCGGGAGCAGGTGCCCTGTTTGGGCAGCAATGTGGCCTGTGGCCTGGTCCACACTGGTGAGGGGTCTGGCTTAGGGGGGCTATTTCCGGCTTTGCTGGGTGTGTGTTCCTCCCTTGGGCTGGCTGCATGGTGGGCTGGGTCCCTGCCACCGTCTGACTTGACCTCCCCTTTTAGATTATCACAAAGCAGCCATGGGCCTGGGAGCTCAGGGCTTGCTGCTGTCACGGGAGAATGAGGATCAGGTGGTCAAGGTGCTTCGTGATGCCCAGCAGAAGTGCCAAGATGGCCACCCAGTCATAGTCAACATCCTTATCGGGAGGACAGACTTCCGCAACGGTTCCATTGCTGTGTAGGGCCTTGTGGGTGCCTTCCCACCCCTGGACTTCCAAGCTGGTCTGGAGTCTCATCCTTGCCTGTTCTGGGCCTACCCTGTGAGGCCCAGTGACCCTACAACCCCTGCCTGAAGACAGGCAGGGGCTGGAGCGGTCAGGGCTGAAGCTCCCTGGAAGCGCAGGAGAGCCCTGGGGCTTTTCTTTATGGGCCCAATTGTGCCCCTTTTCTCTTTTCTTACCACTGAATAAACCATCTAGTCAACATGGGCCCAAGTACTCATCCCAGAACCTGTGCATATTGATTTATTGTTCACAAAGATGTGAGGGGGGAGGGGGGCACAGGAGGGGACCTTACTCTCCCACTGGAACTCTGGGACCCACTGAGGCACCAGTGCTGGAGATTTCAGGGTGCTCAGCATTGTGAGCCACCCTGCCCCCTGCCCCCCCGCCATGGTCCCTGAAAGAGCTCCATACGCCTGCTGCAAAGATACCCGTGCACACTCATCCTCACAGACACACGCACGGAGGCAATAAATATGTTCCGTACCAAAGTGCCCCCAGCCTGAAGCTTCAGGTAGGGCCCCTCCAAGAGGGAGGTCTTGTAAGTGCTCAGTTTCTTTAAGGATTGAGGAAGAAATGGGAAGGCAGGGGCCAGCTGGTTTAAGGCTATTGTGGGGGTCTTGCCTGGGAAAGAGTGGGGGAACAGGTGTTTCCTTTTAAGCCCCAGGCTATCCCTACCCAGCTGGAGTGTGGTAGGGGCTGTTCTTGACCCTGCCCCAAACAGCGCCCCCTCATAGTCCTTGGACCCTCCAAGGGACGGAGAGATAGAGTGCAGTGCTCAAAGCTAATACTGGTTTGGTTGGCAGCAGCAAAAGAATTGACTGGGAGTGGGGGTCTCTCACCATCCCAGGGTGATGCTCACATTAACTGGTGTTTCCCCAGTATAGGGGAGGCAAGAGAGGCTAGCCAGCCCAGCAAGCAGGAGAAGCCCTTAGTACTTAGAGAAGATAGTCAAAACAGCTTGTCCCAAAATATCCAGTCCCTGGCCCTTTGCAACCAGTACCCAAATAATTTAGCACTGGAAACGAGAAATGAGGCTCAGCATCTGGCTGGCTGGTCACTAGGCAACTCCCCAGCAATCAGCGATGCCTGACAGACCGGTCTGGTCCGTTTCTGTAGTTCGGGACCTCCTTATCAGAAGCCGGGCCCTTAGCAACCGGGGTCCTGCCCCGCCCGGCTTAGAGGCACACGTTGATTTGCTTAGAAAGTTCTCTCTCTAGGTCTAGGATGAGGGCGTCGAAGTCTTTGAGGTTCAGGTGTGGGTTGAAAGGCGCCTCGAAATCATCCTCAAAGTCCGCAGCGCCGGTCGGCTCGCCCGCCTCCTCATCCTCATCTTCACTGTCGCTGCCCGTCACGTGGTCGTAATCCGGCCCGGACAGAAAGTCCCGCCCACAGGGCAAAAAGTCCCTCCCGCAAACGCTCCAGTCTCCAGCGTAGCGGTTGCTCGGGGGGCTCTCGGGACCGCCCCGGCCGCGGGGGCGAGTCACTACTTCGGGAGCCGCCAGCGGCAAGTGCAGCGGCGGCTGTGGTTTGGGCCGCAGGTACGGGGCGAAGCCCGGAGCCTCTGGGGACCTGCGTGGATCTGTGGAGGGAGAGGGAGGGCTTGTGATGACATTACGCACAGGGACCGGCAGCCAAGCCTGTGACTGGCTACTTAGTTAACCAGGCCCCTGAATGGTTGGTCAAAAGGCAAAGCCTCCGACCGATCACGACTTCATTGGCTGAGCTGGTTGCTTAAGGCAACCTGATTGGCGTGTTAAGAGGCAGTACCAAGCATGGATTGGCTGGATCTGAACTGTTTACTCTGATGAGAGCGTAGCTGGTTTGAAACCCGAGACACTGATTGGCTGCCAGAGAAAGCCTTCCCTAGGCGGCCTGGCCCGGATTGGCTGCCAGAGAAAGCCTTCCCTTGGCAGGCCGAGGTCGGACTCACCTGGCCACGCCTGCAGCAGGTAGTGCAGAACTTCGATGTGACGCTTGAAGTCTACGGTGTTGGCAAGGCCCGGGCCAGAGCTGCGGATGCGGGACCTGCCCGGGTCCTGGCGCGCCGGCAGCAGCACGGGCCCGAAGCACACTGCTAGGTTCTGTGCTGTCATTCGGTTGTGGGCGTGGAAGGAGGAGACCAGGCGCAAGTGATCCAGGAGAAGCGTCAGTGTGGCCTGAGAAAAGAGTTGGGAGGGCGTGAGGGAGACTTAGGAGCCTCAGAATGGGGAAATTGAGGTTCAAGGTCTCATAGCTGGGAGATAACGGAGCTAAGACTTAACTATTAGGTATTAGTATTATGATCTCATTTTGCTGGAGGGGAGACCAAAGGTAACAGCTTTGGAATGGCAGAGCTTGGACTAGAATCCACACTTCTGTATTTTGGGAAGGGTTGGTATTAATCCCATTTTATAGATGAGGGTATTGAGGCACAGACAAGTTCCGGTCTTGTCCAGGATCCTATAGCCAGGAACCTTCCTTGTGGTATGTTGACAGATCTGTGTTCAGAGACTGTGTTTTGTTTTTATCCTCGCCCGAGCACATGCTTATTGATTTTATAGAGAAGGGAAGGGAGGGAGAGAAACATCCATCAGCTGCCTCCTGTAGGTGCCCCAACTGGGGACTGAATCCACAGTGTAGGCATATGCCTTGACAGGGAATTGAACTTGCGACCTTTCATTTACAGGATGATGCTCCAACCAACTGAGCCACAACCACACAGGCCAGGGCTAGAGCCTGTGTTTTTGATATAATCTGGCTGTCCAACCTTGGGTAACTCACTCAGTTGCTTTGGGTCTTGGTTTCCACATTTATTTAGTGGGGATACTAATAGCATCTACTTTCTGATGCCACAAACTCACGGCCATCACCGGCACAGGCATGGGTGAACTGTTCTACTAATGTCAGCCCTCTCCCTGCCCCACCCACTCTTACCAGGGCCCAACTCACCCTCTCCACATCTGGCAGGCAACTGAGGAGCCCACGGGTACCCTCAGTGCTGGGGGGAGCCCTGCTTGGGGGCCCTCGGGCCATGGCCTCCAGCACCACTTGATAGAGGGGCTGAGTGATGAGTGGTGTGGGCAACTCCCGAAGATAA
>PVKM010044963.1:0-12090 GCA_004027735.1 Carollia perspicillata | reverse complement strand
AAAGAAAAGAAGAAAGGAAGGAAGGAAGGAAGGAAGGAAGGAAGGAAGGAAGGAAGGAAGGAAGGAAGGAAGGAAGGAAGGAAGGAAGGAAGGAAGGAAGGAAAAGAAAAAAGGAGGAAGGAATTCTTACCTCTTGGGACAGCATGAATGGACCTGGAGATTATGCTAAATGAAATAAGCCAGTCAGGATATGACAAAAACCATATGACTTTACTCAATGTGGAATCTAATAAACTGAATAAACTAACAAAATAGAAACAGACTCATAGATGCAAAGAACAGAATGACAGCTGTCAGAGGGGAAGGAGGTGGGGGACTAGGTGAAAAAGGTGAAGGGACTAAAGGAAAAAAAACCTTATGGACACAGACAACATTGTGGTGATTACCAGAGGGAAAGGGAATAGGGGAAAGTAGAAAGGGGGTACAAGGGGGAATAAATGGTGTTGGAAGGAGATTTGGTTTGAGGTGGTGAATACACAATACAATAAAGATGATGTATTATAGAATTGTACCCTTGAAAACTGTTTAATTTTATTAACCAATAAATTCAATAACAAAAAAGATAAATTTAATAACAAACAAAAAGAAAGTGTCCCAACTTACTGGTTTGGATACCATTTAAATAACTTGCCTCATTTCCCACTCTATAATTAGCTAGAGTTCTACCAGAGGATGTGGTCGTATTTTTTTCTAAATGTTCTAGATATTTAAAGGAATAGTTTTTCATTTTTTATACTTCTATGTGAAAACAATATAGGTATATTTTGAGCTGCAATACTTAGTTTTTTCATAGTGAATTGCAAGAATAGTTAAATCATTTTCAAGAGCTTGTGCATTGGGCTGAGAGCTGTAAATTAAATAGAGAATCCACTATATTATGGGCATGCTTAGTCATGCATACAGTGTGGGAAAATTTCAAAATGAAAGACGCTCAGTAATAAGGTTGGAATGCCAATGAATAAGTCCATAATTGTGTTCTGGAGGAAACTTCAAACCTACAAAGAATATCCAAGGGCAGAACAGCAGATGAGAATGTCTTAAAATAGAAAAAAAAAATGTACCTCAGCACATCAAGGAGAGTAAAAAAATAGGTTATTAAGGTAGCACTTGCAAAAACTACAGAAAAATCTTATTCTGTGTAAACTTACTACTTACTCTAGAGTTTTTCTTTTATCTTCTTTTTTTGAAGTGTGAACATTAATGTGATTTGGAAGTACTTCTATCTTTAACTTGATCTGTGAGATGAAGTGGACTTTTTAAACCTTGCTTGTGTAATTTTTAAAGTAAAATAGATTATTTTTAAGGAAAGTGAACATATTGTGAGCCATTACTCTATTGTAGTCATTGTATTAAGTGTTTATATACTTTTATTTTATTTAATCCAATCTCTTTTTTTTCTTAAAGTTCTCTGACTATAACTGAGATTGAGGTAAAGGGCTAATTCTCTTTACAAAAGTCAAGGAGAATAGACGGTAGTGGAAAACCAAAGAAGATCTGAGCGGAGCTGATAAATAGAGCAGGAGGGTCTGTGGGGGCAATGGGGCTGACGGGAGAAGCAGGCGAAGGGCCTAGCTAGAGAGGACAGCTGCCTGGCTAGTTCATATTCTTGGCAATTAACATTTATTCTGCTAAACTGACATTCCTGTGAAGCCAGCATGCCAGCAAGCCTGGTTTCATCTGTTTGTTTTATTGTAGAAAACTGGTCTTCATTTCCAAGCAAGGTGTTTTTCCCTCTTCTGTATCTCACAGTCTAGTAACATAGGTAACCCTAATAAGAAGCACACGTGCTCTGAAGCCAGAGTGGTTTTTTAAAAGATTTTATTTATTCATTTTTAGAGAGAGGAGAAAGGAGGGCAAAAGAAAGGGAGATAAACATTGATATGTGAGAGAAACATCCATCAGTTGCCCCTCACATGTGCCCCAACTGGGGACAGGCCTGCAACCCTGGCATGTGCCCTGACTGGGAATTGAACTGGTGACTTTTCACTTTGTGGGATGACACCAACCAACTAAGTCACACCAGTCAGTGTGGCCTCAGTGTTTTATCAGTTATTTATTTTAAAATAGAATGGTGTATAACACATAGCCACACACAACAGCGTGGTGTTAGCCAGAGGGAAGGGAGGGTGGGGGTAGGTGGAAGCGAGTAAAGGCGGGAAAATAAGGTAACATACAGAGGCTTTGCTCGGGGTGGCGGGCGGGCGCACGCTGCAGTGTGCAGATGGTGTTCTGTTGAGTTGAACGTGTGAAACCGGTACGGTTTGGTGAAACAGTGTCACCCCAATCAAGTCAATTAAATAAAGAAAAAAAAAAGAGCAATATAATCAAGTTCTGTATATATATAGTTTTATACAACTCTAAAGCCCACGAAACCTTAAAAGGTTTTTAAAAGTTGAAAAATAAAGTTGAAATAAATAGCATTAATTCAGTATCTCAAATGATGCTGTTCTGTTGAAATCCAGGCCTGGTACTTATTATTAAGGCATCGGGGTTCATCCTGCGTCAGCTACCATGCATCATATGATCTCTCGCTTCTTTCAACGGGTTTCTCTAACTGGACTGTAGGAAAAAAAACCTTCCTTTTTGTCGTGTCCTATTTTGTCTCTAAAGTTTGATTAATATAGAATTTATATATTAAGAACATTTGGAGGTTAAGTTATTATGTCACAGATATTAGTGCTACTTGATTTTAACTAGATGACAACAGAAACATCTAAAGGGCTGGAATATTGTTGTAACCACTTAGAAGATGCAGTGCATGCCTACATTTTTAAAAAATATATATAGAATAGCTTCAAATGGAATGTAAAATTACCCAATTTCTCGCAGGGAGCTCAGTTGACTGAGAATTACTGAGAACCCTCAAGTTGATGAGCTTCAGTCTGAGAAGCACTTCCTCCGGTCTTTATTGACACTCCTGAATAGGAAAATGGGGAGTTTTCTCTACAAGTGTGTCTCAGAGGGTTTGCCCAGAGAAAGAAAAGCTCAGGAAAATGGCAATTTAAATAAAAAGATGGAACATCTTTGGTGCACAGCCTGCACAGCCTTTCCTCACAAATCTCTAGGCCAGGGACATTTTTTCCTTGCTTATGGAAAGGGTGGTCGTGTAATATGTCGTCCAACCAGGATACTTTTGAGAGTGGAAGGGCAAGCTGTTAATAATGGACAACCTGCTGTCCCTCTAAATGTGCAGGGGGCAGAGTGAGGCGGGGCCCTCATTCATTTCAGTAGATCAAATAGATCTCATGCTTCATGAGAAGGGCTTGTGCCCTTCCACACGCTCTCCCACAGTCCTCCCTCTTTGCAGAAATGAGGTGGTCTCCCATCTCAGCACAAGTAAAAGACTCTTTAGTTGCAGAATGACTTCTTTTCCGCTTCTCTGTCTGAAATCTAGAGCATGAGGGTCTCCTTTTAATCAACAACTCAAATGCTACCCTCCAAACGCTCTCTAATGACTTCAAACTGATGTTACTTTTTTATGGAGCTTTGACAAGAAGATCCCAGCTGAGATCATTGATAGTCAAGATGAATAATCTAAGCTAAGGTAGTTGCTTTCAAATTTTTGTAAAACAACGTGAATCACGTTTGTAAAATGACATGCATATGTAGACCCATAGACATAAAAAAAGTTTTATTGCATAATGTCCTTAAACTCAAGATGTACCCTGCCCATACATATATATATAATTTTTTAAAAACTGGTTGTGACTTACTCCAGTGATTTCATCACCCACTCAGGGTTTGTGGTCTTCAGTTTGAAAATACTGCTAACAAGGCATTCCCTTTCCGTTTGTCTCCCTTCACATGCCCGATTCTCCATGTGGCTTTTTTCCTCCTGTTTGATAGGATGGTCATGTTGTGGAAGATAGACTGGCTAAGGGGCCATGTTCCCAAGTTAAACAGCTGAGTGCGTGATGTTAGACAAGTTACTTAACCGCTTTGTATCTTAGTCTTCTCATTAGTAAAATTAGGATAATATACTAACAATGTATTATAAAATATAGGTTTTTATTACAGCTAAATGAGAAAATATTTTTAAGTACTTAGAATATTGCTTAGCATATAATAGGGAGGAAATGATCAAAGTTATTACTAGTACCATCTAAAATTTTAGGAGCAAATACACAATTAGTTAAGGATTTCTTATTACCTAGTGTTAAAGAATCAGGAAAGTCCCACAAATACAGTCTCATCTGAAGTTAGCATATGTTAATGTGTCTCTGAATGTTATTTTATAAACATCCGTTTGTCAGATGAATTAACAGATGAATGTTTCGTCTTGGAATCTTGAGGCTACGGAATTCTACCCCACCTCTTACTTCTTTGTCATATTTAGCTATGAGTTTATTTTTCCACTAGGATGCAGCAAACTTGAGGGTTGGGGGCTGTCTTATTGAAATTGTAATTCCCCCAGCACTTTATTCAGTAGTTTCCTATAGTAGGTGTTTTATAAATCTCTAGTGAAATAAATTAATTAAACAGATTCTTTTCAGTCTCAGTACAGTGAAAACAATCTCAATAGAAAGAAGTCTATCTCAGTAAGAATCCCCACAGACTTTGATGAAAGTACAGAGGGAATTTGATATCCAGATATCACATTAGCTGAGGCCGTGAGACTGAAGGAGAATGCTCAACTTTCCTAGCAGCTGTGTTTAGGAACATGGGCTTTGTTAGTAAATCTGGATATAAAATAGTTTCTCTGTCACTTGGGCAAGTTATGTAACCCCTTTACATGTCAGATCCTTTACCTCTACAATAAGGATGATTAAAAGATCATGAATTTAAAGTGCTGAGCAGTGTCATCTATATAGAAAGCAGAGGCATTAGGCTTTCTTTAGCTGTGTTACAAATTACTACAAACTTAACAGCTTAGAAGAACAAAACATTATTTTCGCACAGTTTTTATGAGTCAAGAGTCCAGCACATTTTCAGTGGGCCCTCTGCGTATGGTTTCAAAAGGATAAAATGAAGGTACAAGTCAGGTATGCCCTCATCTGGAGATTTGATTAGGGAGGGATGTATCTCCAAGCTCCCTTAAGTTTTTGGTGCAAGGCTTGTACTCGCTGTCAGCTAGAACCACTCTCCGCAACTAGAAGTCACTGGCAGATACTTGTCATATGGGCCCCTCCATAGGCCCTCTCACTTTATGAAATTCTGTATCTCTTCCTTCAGGAAAGCCTCCCAGTCCCTGTAAGTGCTCACATGATTAGGTCAGACCCACCTAGCATAATTTCCCTTTTGATGAACTCAGAGTCAAGTATCAGTAAACCAATTGTGGGAGAACTAGTCCATATCATAGTCACAGGTATGGCTCACACCTTAAAAAGGAGATTGTGTAAGGGTATGGATCACAGGAGGTAGGAATCTTAGAATTCTTCCTAATGCAGAAGTAATTTCATTTTTTTGAATTCTTATTTCTTCATTCTGTTCTGGTTGAATGTTTATTTCTTCCTTCTGCTCCAAATCATTGATTTGAGTCCTGGTTTCCTTCCCTTCACTATTGGTTCCCTGTATATTTTTCTTTATTTCACTTTTATATAGACTCCACTTTTTCCTTTATTTTGTCAACCATTTCCGTGACCATCCTGATTACCAGTGTTTTGAACTCTGCATCTGATGGGTTGGCTATCTCTTCATCGCTTAGTTGTTTTTCTGGAGTTTTGATCTGTACTTTCATCTGGGCCATATTTCTTTGTCTCGTCACAGCTGTTACTCTGCAAGGGGTAGAACCTTAGGTATTCACCAGGGTGGGGCTACCCACTTTGCTATGCTGTGGCCCTGTCTGTGGGGGAGGGGTCAGAGAGGGAACAATGTCATTTGTTGGGCTCTCGCCTGCTTTCAGTCACTTCCCCCACTACCCACAAGCAAATTGGGCCCTTCTGGTGATGATTCCCAGGTGGATGGGCTTGCATATGTTCTAGGACCCCATGGGTCTCTCCAGTGGACTCTCCTATGAGACTGGGAACTTTTCCTGCCACTCTAACACCCACAGGATTTTATAGCCAGAAGTTTTGAGGCTTTATTTCCTCATGCTGGAACCCTGGGTTGCACAGTCTGTCTAGCTCCCCAAGTTGTTCCTCCTGGTTTACCTGCATGCAAATGTGGGACTGCCAGCTGCAGCCTTGCCTGCCTGGTCCTCCAGCTGCCACCTTGCCACACATCCTCTCTGCCCTGGGTGCCCACCTTCACTCCTCCTACCAGCCTGGATAAATGTTTCTTCTTTAACTCTTTGGTTGTCAGACTTACATACAGTTTGATTTTTCTGGCAGTTTTGATTGTTTTTTGTTTTTAAATTTGTTTTGTCCTTTTGGTTGTGCAAGGAGGCAAAATGTATCCACCTATCCCTAAAATGAGGAGAGACTTAGGAACCTCTGGGACAAATTTAAACATTCCAACATTGGAATCATAAGGGTGCCAGAAGGAGAAGAGGAAGGGTAAGAAATTGAAAACTTATTGAAAAAATAATGAAGGAAAACTTCCCTAATCTGGCAAAGAAAATATATTTCCAGGAAGTCCGGGAAGCTCAGAGTCCCAAAGAAGATGGACCTAAGGAAGCACACACCAAGGCACATCATCATTACATTACCCAAAATTAAAGATAAGAAGAGAATTTTAAAAGCAGCATGAGAAAAGGAAAGAGATATCTACAAAGGAGTGCCCATAAGACTGTCACCTGATTCCTTAAAAGAAAACTTAGAGGCAAGAGTCTGGAAAGAAGTATTTGAAGTCATGAAAGGCAGGGACCTACATCCGAGATTACTCTATCCAGCAAAGCTATCATTTAGAATGGAAGGGCAGATAAAGTCACTTCCCAGATAAAGGAAGGGCAGATAAAGTCACTTCCCTTTACTTCCCAGATAAAGTCAAGTCAAAGGAGTTCATCATCACCAAGCCTTTATGCTATGAAATGTTAAAGAGACTTACCTAAGAAGAAGAAGAAGACCAAAACTATGAACAGTAAAATGACAACAAACAACTATCAACAACTGAACCTAAAAAACATAAACAGAACAACAAACTAAGCAGACAACTAGAACAGGAACAGAATCACAGAAATGGAGATCATTTGAAGGGTTACCAGCAGGGAGGGGGATTGGGGAGAATGGGGGAGAAAGTACAGGGAATGAGAAGCATAAATAGTAAGTACAAAATAGACAGGGGGAGGTTAAGAACAGTATAGAAATGGAGAAGCCAAAGAACTTATATGTATGACCCATGGACATGAACTAAGGGGGGGCAAATAATGGTGGGAAGGGGTACAGGGTGGAGGGGAATAAAAGGGAGAAAAAAATGGGACAACTGTAATAGTATAATAAAATATAATTAAAAAGAAAAAGAAAAGAAGTAACTTCAGATCCTCTCTGATCCAGCATTTAACTTTTGGGAAACAAATGACTGAAAGAGAGAATTTCGTTCCACCACTCCACCCTCAGTGAGTATGTACACTACACTGTAGTGGGTATAAGATGAGAGACTTGTGACTGATGTTCTCTCATTGTGTATCTTTGTTACTGGGACCATCTTGCCAGTCTGGATATGATTCTACAGTATATGTGTGTGTGTGTGTATCATGGCCCTTAACTATTTAATTAGGTGGTAAATTGAAGAAACAACTTTTTTTTTTCTCCCTGAGATTGGAGGGAAAGCTGGCTGTGTTAGATTTCTTGGTAGCTGGTAGATCTCCAATGTACCACTTTCCTGAGTAAGTACCTTTTCAAAGGTAATTTTATATTCTATTTGCATTTAATACTCTGTTTCTAGACTCTAAACTCAATAAAGAAACTACTTTATCTATTGTTCCTATTACTATTATTGTCATCTTGGACAGCTGGAGATAACCATTGAGAGAAATATGATTGAAAATGAAGAGAATTAGAAAGATATTAGTTCTCATTTTTATCTGGACTGTACCAAGTAGTTTAAACGGAAAATTTGTTATAACTTCCAGTTGAGTTACATCCAACATTCTAGGGAGTATAAAAATATGAATTACCTTTATTATCAATATATTTTCGATCCCATAGCAGAGGTAAGATAGAAATATGAAGAGTTAAATCTCAGTAGAAGGTGGTATACAGTTATAAGCCCAGTGAGTCACGAGTGTTAAATGGTGGAGTTATAAGCTGGAAGTGTTAAGGGTGGCTGAGAGGAGGGAGGACCACTGCTAAAACTACAGACGTGGGCAGGGTGTGTCGCCAGAGGCAGAGCATGAAAGGGGATATGCCAGGAGATTGGAGTAGCATGAGCAGATGTACACACAGTGAAACATATTTCTGGATGTCTGACTGCAGTCCAGAGTTCAACTAAGTATATAGAAAGAGATAAAGTAAAAAATATAGATATTATTTGAAACCTCAAATATGAATCCAAGGAGTTTGGACTTAACACAATAGGCAGTGGTACCCTTTGACCCTTTTTCAGAAGAGAATAGTATTTAGTAAGTGTTCTTAGAGAGAGTGAGTGAATACATAATAAATACAGTATGTTAAGGAGAGTAATAATTTGGGAAGGTTGAATTGGAGGAAAAAGAATACTGCTCTGGTGTGTACGATACTAAGGATCTGAGGCATAGACTGTGTAGTCACAGGCCCTGCCTTAGGTCCTAGCACAGCACTGGGACTTCGAAAGGAGGGATAGATGGAAAGGAGTGATTAACAGGATTTGAAGACTAATTAGGTATGGGGGAAGGAAAAGAGGAAGAGAGCTAATGATGACTGGATTTCCAGCCTGGGTAATTTAAAAATTGATGGTAGCACTTTATACTCTTCCTATATATAAAATGAGGATAAAAAGAGCATTTACCTCCTAGGTAGCATGCATTTGTATTGTTATTGGTATGTATATAAAATGTCTCACACAGTGATTGAGTGATGGCTGGCTTCTAACAAGCAGTTATTTTTAAATTGTCGCCATCAATAATATTCTTTAATTCACAACCCCAAATTCATAAAGCTTTGAAAATAATTATTTGATGATGCATTCAATAACCTGACTTAAGTCTTTCGGTAGCACGACCCTTCCTGAACTGAGAAGTTATTTGTATATCTATTTACTGTGTAAATAATGATATATTTTGCTCAGTAAATATTAATATATTGAAGCAACAAAGGACTTTGTTTCAATCTCATGACCTAGGTGTGCCTGTTTCCCCACCTGAACTCCTTAGCATCTTTGTGAATACAACAGTGGCTCTCACCTGGTATCTAGCTCAATCAAAGGAACGTGTTTGGATACCGACTGAGATATTCCTAGGAGTGTTAAAAATATATGGTATATGTAACATATTACTTTCTAATGTTTGAAAATATCTCATTTCAAATCATGTACAACTCAAGTGTTCTGAATATAGGATGGTGAAGCTGTATTACTGTTGATGGAAAAAGGAAACGAGAGCTACTGTGAGAGGACAGAGAGTTCATTTTGGATGGGTTGGGTCTGAGGCTGGTTTTGCCATCCAAGTGGGACTGTTCTCCAGGCAATTGGAGATTCCTGACTGGAATTTCAGGCAAACAAATGAGAGACACATACAATGTATAAGTAAAATTTTAAAACATGAGTAAGAATGGATTCTCCTGGAAAGACTCTGGGGAGAGGGAAAAAAGCAGGGAGGTGATTACTAAAATGTGGGCTATACATGCAGTGCACCCGATGAAAAGCCCTAGCTAAGCTATCCATCCCAGTGCAGATGTTAGGTCAGGGTCAACGCTAAGACAGTAAGAATAGTTTGGGATGGAAAAGGAGTAGGATAGTTTCATAGTTGCCAAGGAAAAGAACTAATTTTAAAAAGGAGCTATTGATCACCAGAGCCAAGTGCTGTGCAGACGGGTCACAGAAAAGAAGAGTTACGACAAACAGATTGGACTTGGTAATTGTGCGGTTCAAAGATGGTGATGGTGTATGCCGAGCTCCCAGCAGAGAAGTGAGAACAGGAGGCCAGAGGATTTAGGGAGGAGGATAGCGGCAGCCTGTCTGGACTCCATTACTTTTTGATTATACCCATTACTTGTTGAGCCAGGAACACAAGATACGAAGAATCATAAAACTTCATAGCCAAATCTGATATTTTATCCCTTTTGTTTTTTAGTTAAGGGTGCTGGTACCTCCACATCAGTTAAAAACTGCTGAGCAGTCAGTCCAGTGTGGGCAGGTGTGCTCACAAATCACCCACCATGAAATGGGCAAATGTGTTGCCCCTTCAAAAAGCTTCGGTGAAGCCGAATGAAACCTCTCACAACTCCAGCTGCTACACCGACACAGGTGGATTCCTAGCACACTCACTTAGTGGGGGGAGCCTGTACTGCAAGTGGCCCGCTGTCCAGGAGATAATTCCATTTGGAGGGGTCTTGCCTCTTATATATAGTGGAGAAAAAGTAGATTTACGGTTGTTCCTATGGAAAACAATAGTTAATAAATAAGAATATAAGAATATACTCTGTTTTGCATATTCACAACTGTAAACCTACTTTCCCCACCCTATATATATTGGTTTTTATTCAAAGCATATTTCTTTACACTAACTTGCCTCTCACACAATTAGTATTTTATGGGGAATTGAAAATCTTACACATTCTTTTATTACAACTTTCAGTGAACCCAGTGAACGACTCCTTTGTATCAATATCCACGACAGAGGATCAGCTTCTCTGTCATAAACTCAGCAGTTTCATTTCTCTTAGGCTTAATCTCTGGAATTGCCGAATCCTAGCAGCTTGTGAGGAGTGCCACAAGACAGCGAGCTTCTACAAGGCAGGGATTCTAATCTTACCTTTTCTCTCTGGCACCCCAGAAGATGGAACAGAGTACGTGTTCAATCAATGCTTGTTGAATTAATGAGCAAGTGGACAAATGAGTTAAGGAATGAATGAATGCAATGTTTAGTGAACCCCAATGAGGAACAGTGGTGAGAAAAGACACTCGGCACAATTTTCGCCTAGCTTGTGCCTGCTTTTCTGACCCAACTCCCTGAGAAATAGGCCTCAGCATATTTGTAAATCCGATAGTAGCCTTCAATCAAAGGGACAAATCTGAATTGTCCCTCAAAATTATTAACAGACTTTATGTCTGTGGATGTCAGTAACCTTTAATAAAGACTTGGGTTTTGGAGAGGTCATAAGGGTAGTAAAGGAATGCACCGATCTAGTCCCTCACCTTCTCATTAGGTATTTCTTCACCGCTCAGTCTTCCTTTGGGCTCTTTGTTTCTTCTGAAATGTAGCCAAGATGCACAAGGATGTATCAGAGAGTCCAGCCTTATTTGAAGATCTCTATCAAGAATGGCTCACCAGTACTTAAGCACTTTCACAAATTTAGTGCACAAATATGTCTTATTTCAAGAAATGTGCAAAGTACTAATCATGTATTTCACTCTGTATTGTAAGAATATTTTATTTCCTGACTGTGATGTGCTCTCAACTCATAGCATCTAATGTCACAAATTTCTTGCACCGCCAGATTAAAGTACCTCAAAGACCTAACGGCTCTCAAGCGTCTCACCATAAGCCGGCTATTGCTAAGCAAATGCCCGTGCTTTGCTCAGGCAGCCGTGCATTATGCTGGCAGGCTCCCTCGCTGGTGGCTACGTTGGAAAAAAAGCCTGTTGGCAGTGAAACACTCTTTCTCCTTAAAGCCCTTTATTTGCTCCCACCTCCATCCCCTGTATAGGTAAACTTATATTTCTAAAACAGCAATTACAAAATACCTAGTCATTTTGTCAGGACTTCTAGATAAATTAGCCTCAATAGCTGCACTAGTGGAACTGTACCTCTGTGCGTTCTCTGTCAGCCTACCCTGAGAACATTCTGGCCTCACTCCTACCTTTAACAAGACCAAGAAGACAGTCCTTTGTACCTCCATGTGCAATGTATTTGTATAGTCAGAAATCAGCCTGGCAAGCCTGAACTGAGAGTATGGAGAATGAACATTGCCTCTGTTCTTCTCCCCCTCGAAGTTGAGCATTTAATTCTTGAATATGATGAGAGCTAAAAATTGGCAAAGGGGAGATGACAGCAGTGATGTGACAACTGTCAAAAAGCCTGCGTTGATCAGTGAGGCCTCTGCCCACCCTGTGCATTCCCGGGCTCTCCAGGGCTTT
>PVKM010044962.1:0-12083 GCA_004027735.1 Carollia perspicillata | reverse complement strand
TCCTTTCCCCTCTCCCTAAAAGTAAATACATTTTTAATTTTTTTAAATAGGCATCTATTATTTATTTTTAAAAAATAGATCATACTATACTTACTGTTCTGCAAGTTGCTTTCATTAGTTAAATATATAATGGGCACTCTCCATATCAGCTTGTTTATAGCAACTTCCTACTTTATTCAGGTAGGTATTTCTGAGTGATAAAGTCCTAGAAATGGGAACGATGCATCAGAAAGAATGCAAAATTTTTAATGTTCTAAACGCTGCCGAAGTGCCTTTCACAAACACTGTACCAATGTACACTCCCCACAAAACATACGACGACAATCCATTTTCCCACACCCTCACCAACGCGGGATGTCATCAACCTAACCAAAAAGTATTGTGTTTGGATTTAAAATCTCTCACCCAAAACTTTCCGAACACCACAATTCTACCAAGAGGCCTGAACGGCCTCCTTGTGCCGCAGCCAATGCACATTGCCCATCTTCTCCCCAGACCATTTTTAACCTCCCAGCTCCCATCTTCCAGGGCTGTAGATTCACATCCTGAGTCGTAGCAGAGTGCTTCGGCTAACAGGATGTCACACCAAAGGACGCTGCATTTCGATGGGCATTTCCTCTGCGCCGGTCTCGCACACAGTGCGGCGACCCAGTGAGAGGGCCAGGAGTCTTCGGGCATTTCAGAATTGATTCCCCGGGCACCACTTATTCCAAAGGGAACTGTTGGGGTGTGATGGAAAGAATATGAGACCAGAGGACCAGAGGCCTGAGCTTTAGTCCCCGTTCTACTTCTAACTAGCTGCATAGTTCAGATTAAGTTATTCTGCCTCTCCGTTAGGCCCCGGTTGCCTCATTTAAAAACTGAGGTTATTAGAATAGAATAGCCGTTACTAACCTTTCTTTCTAGCATGGGTGACCCCTTAAGAATCTAGAGTAAGCTATGGCTTCTCCAACCCAGAATAATGCCCCTTTACACATGGGTAATGAAAACATACATTTTCAGGGGGTTCACAGACTCCCTAAAGCCTATCTCTGTATTTCCAGAGTGACGATAACTGAGACCTACCACAAGGGTTTTAAAATAACAGAGAATACAGCAGAAATGTATAGAGAATCACAAATTCATAAGCAAACTTGAATCATTTACAGAACTAAAAGCATCTCTTCTGCAGAGACTGGGAGGAGGGACTGGTGACTAAGGAAAAATAAGTGAAAATGCCAATTAAGAGTTGCCCTGGACTGAGGCTCGGCTAAGCCCCTTGCTGATGTTCACGGGGCAGTGGCTGAGAGTACCCGCTCCAAGACCAGACTGCCCGGTTTCGATCTTGGCTCCATCATGTACTACTTGTCTGACTTAGGCTCTGTGCCTCAGTTTCTTCACCTGTAAAATAAAGGCAGAAAGGCTAAAACTAGTATTTATCTCAAGTATTGTTAATATACATAGGGTAGTTGAAACAGGACCTGGCACATACTAAGCCCTAAGTAAGTATTAGCTTTTAGAGAAATCTGGAACACATTTGCTGGGTGGTTAAAATTGTGAGCTGAAGAGTTTAGCGGAGTCAAACATCATGATGCCTTAGTTTCCCCAGTTTAAACGGAAGCTGCTTCATAAGTTTGTTGTGAGAGTAAATGAGCCTGCCACTTAAAAACTCTTCACAATGCCTAGCATACCATGAGTGTTCAATACTTTTCAGCTATTGTTATTAAGAGTTCTGGGGGGACAAGGATTATCATGACCTAAAGTTATTTCTGGATACAAGATAAATCGGACTTAGGTTAAATGCCCTCCTGATGAGAGAACCTCAACCAGCAAATGACTGTGCCAATATTACAACTCTGCTGAGTCTGAAACCAGAAGTTGTAACCACTACCATTACAACTGCCCATTTGAACAGGGCTTCAAGAACAAAAAAGGTGATTATTACCTACTGGGTGACTCAGAATAAGAAAGAGGTCGGTGATAACAGTCAGAACTCTAGGGTACTCTCCAGGGCGGTCAACCATGACTTTGGCCCAATGCCCTTCTTTGCCACTCTTAGAAATGAAAGACTGCAAAGGCTGGACCTTGCCCTTCACGAGTGGTTGTTAAACCACAGCGCAAATGAGAAAAACAAGCCACTTCCCAAAACGGCTTACCTAACTAACCAAGTGAACCCTTCAAAATGAAAGTAGAAATAAGTCTGAAGGCTGAGGAGAGATATCAAGAGTGCTCCAACATCATATCCAACTGCTACTTTAGACCACAAGCATTAGTCTTTAATTCATACACTTTTATTTGGAAACGAATGGTATTTATTTCTAACTCTATTCTTTGGATATCAAGGTCCAGGACGACCTCCCATAAGTAAAACAAGAGGAGTTCACACCACAGCCCAGCGTAGTGGGGAGATAAGCAGGGCGTGCCAGTCAAGGAAGCCCTGGTTATCACCCCAATAAATTCAATAAAAAGGGAAGGAGAGAGAGAGCCCTGATGAGGAGCAGTGTCACCAGAACGGGTCCCCACTCTTCCAACACCAGTTTCCTCACCTCAGTGAAACAGTAACCTCAAAAACGAGAATGAAATAGAAAGGCAGAAGAAACAGCATGATTCCATTAAATACAAGTCAGTGCTAACCATGTTACTTCATATCATCATATATTTACTTCTAGATATACTTTATTTTTGTATCTTTATTCAAAACAGCCCCATGCCTTAAAAAAAAAAAAAAGCCATAGGAATAGGCATCCCTGGAAGCAATGGCAGAAGCAGCAGGAGCACCTCATCTCACCTCTATTCCCGGACTGAGGAGCCCCAGCGAAGCAGGGTCAATGGGTGGAGAAGTCAGTTGACCCTAGTGGCTTTCACATCACCCGCTCTGGCCCAGGGGAATAAAGGGAGTTCATACATCCCGAGCCTACACCCACCTCGCACCCCCAAAAGGCGGGGAGAACGCTGCAGCAGGAGTCGGCAGCCCACAGGAGTCTGGGCCTGTTTCCTACCCCCATCTGGCTGCAGCACTCCCCAGGCAGGGCCTTAATTACCCTGCCCCTAAAATGAAGGGTTTGAATGAAATCACATGAAAGCCTCCTACCTGCTCTCAATGTCTAATTCCATTATTCTTACGTGTAAACACGTCTTGCCAAAATAAAAGCCTTTTGTTTTGTTTAAAAAGAGAGAACAGGACCCAAATGGGGTCACTTATCCTAATCCCCACATCACCAAACTAAGACAATACCTAATTTACTTATGTATTTTTGTAATCCTCACCCAAGGATATGTTTTTATTGATTTGAGAGAGAGAGGCAGGGGAGGAGGGGGAAATTGATGTAAGAAACATCGATCCATTGCCTTCCATAAGTACCCCGACCAGATATCAAGACCACAACCTAGATATATGCCCTGAGCTGGAATCAAACCCAAAACCTTTGGGTGTCGGAGTTGACACTCCAACCAAGTGAGCCACTGGCCAGGGTGACAATACCTAATGTAATTATAGTTTCAGCCTCTACCAGGAGTAAAATCTTAAACCAGTCAATCTGGAATTACCTGGTCAGTACTAGTGAGGCTATCTGCTTGACAGACCCCTGCCTGTCCCTAAGGAAGGTGACCTTCTCACAACCAATCCGATTTTTGCTACTATAACTTCCACGACCGCTCCCTTCTGCCTACAAAAGTCTTCCATTTTGTACAGCTCCTGGGAGCTCCTTTCTCTCTGCTATATGGAATGCTGCCTAATTCATGAATCAGTGAATAAAGTCAGTAAGATCTTTAAAATGCACTCAGTTGAATTTTTTTCACACTTGCAAGCAGGACATGTTGCTCTAAGTCCCGTGACCATTCCCCTCAATTACCCGTGGATAATCTTAACCCAAGCATGATGCATCAGAACTGAAAAACAGGCTGTTGCTCTCCGCTGGCACCAAACCTGGTTCTCAGTCAACGTGGATTTTCTCTCAATCCCACAATTCCACGAAAAAACTACCCTGCTACCCTCCCAGTGTCTAAACCCAAAGCTACCCTTTCATGAATTTGAAAAAACAAACACCCAAACCCGGCCTGGTGTAAGGTGTCACAGCACTTTTTCTGGCATTCAGGATTCCACCTCTGTGTCACCCTCTCCTTTTTTTAGCTGAGAACCCCTGGATCAATGCGTTCCGTGCCCTCCCCTGGCAAACGACCATGTCTTCCTCCCCTGCACACCTCAGATGGAGAGGAGACACTTCCTCCGCTCCTAACCCAGAGGACCAAAACCTCTTCCCAAACCGCAGTGAGCGGCACCAGGGCGCACCAGGAAGAGCCCCACGCCTCTGGAAAAGTAAAGGCAGGCGACTCGCCCCCGGGCTGTGGTCCCCACCCGGCGGCGCCAGGAGGCCTGGCCCGCATGTCTGCTGTCACTTACGCGCGGCAGCTCCAGGCAGTGAGGCAGGCGAGGGCCCGCGGGTAGCGGAGTTTGCTGACTCAAAGGCGCAGCAGCGGCGGTGGCGAGCGCCCCCAGGAGCGCACCCGAGCGCAGCCCCGCGCTCCCCACGCACGTAGCGGTCCCGCGCCCGCGACGGGTGCTCTCCGCCCGGCCACCGGCTTCCGCTGTCTGGGCTCCTGCCACCGCACTGTCCAACCCAGGTGCAGCTTCTAGTCGCCGGCAGCGCCCCGCCCTCCTGCACGCCCGCGGGAGAAGAGGCGGACCCTCGGCAAACTGACCTGCGGCAGGCAGTGCAGCCGCCGGGGGGCGCCGGCGCTCCGGAGCCCGGATTCCTCCTCCTGTGTCCCTAAAATCAGATTAGGGAGAAAATACCCCAGCTTGCCCAGAATGCTGAGGTTAAGATGTGTGCAAGTGGCAACCTTTGGAATCACCACTGGTAAACCGCCTTGAGCTTGCTAAGCCCGCCCCCTTAGTTATGGAGAGGATTTATGACCAGAGAGAGAGAGATGGATAGATTCTATGATAAACGAGAATGATAGAATGTTAACGGTGGAATCTAGGTGGAGAGCATATAGATGTGTCCTATAATAGTCTTTCAAGTTTTCTGTTGGTTTAAAATCCTTCATAATAAAACTTTTGGGGAAAATAAAGGAGAACTGTCAAGGAGCCTGAATTAGTAAACCATTTCGCAAATGGCACCTTGGGCTGTGTCTGACCCATCTGTTTGCATAAAAAATAAATGACTATGTTACTGGGTTATGTATTTACTATATATACTCTTTATCATTTTTTAAAGATTTTAGTTACTTTTAGGCAGAGGGAAAGGGAGGAGGAAAGAGAGGAAGAGAAGCATCAATGTGTGGTTGCCTCTCCAACATCTCCTACTGGGGACCTGTCCAGCAAACCAGGCATGGGCCTTTACTGGGAATCGAACTGGCAGCCTTTTAGTTTGCAGGCCAGTGCTCAATCCACTGAGCCCACCAGCCAGGGCTCTTTATCATAATTTTTAATGCACTCTTTCTACTTATTAAAAAAAGTTTGCTGTGAAACCGTATGCTGTGTTGCCTGCAGCAGCCTCATACATCTGATTTTCTCTTGTACGTGATTTAACCTGGTGTTGTTTTGCACAGTAACATGCAATACAGGCTTGTAGCCTTCGAGCAATAGTATATACCCTATAGCATAGGTGTGTAGCAGGGTATACCAGCTAGGTTTGTCTAAGTACACTAGGATATTTACACAACTATGAAATCACCAAACAACATGTTTAACAGAATGCATTCCTGTCATTTAGCGACTTATGGCCATAACCACTGAAATTGCTGGTGACTACATGGCAGAATAAACATAGCCTAATATTTAATTTTTCAAGCATGAATTTTCTCCTTAAATATTGCTGTCTGTCAATTATCATTAAGGACCATTCCAGGCCCACCTGAGAAATGGGGACAATAATAAGAGCACGGGCCCCATATGGTTGTTGTCGGGGTTAAGTGAAATCACTCAGGTAAAGCTCTTGGAACTGTGCTGGGTGCTTAGTAAGTGCTCAATAAATTTTATTTGTTACTATAACTTGATATCCTCTTCATTCTTCTTTATTAAAATAGCTTCTTTCCCTTAAAAAAATTAAACCCCAAAACTTCAAATTATCATATACTGCATTTTAAAAGCATTGATTTCAATGGCAAATTTAATTTTATTACTACAAACTAAAAATAATAAACTGGTTGGTTAACACTGACCAAAAACCAAAGTTTAGCATTACAAGCGTATCTTGAACATAAGTCTAGGCTCAAGTCATCTAGTTTCTAGGCCTTTGATATAAATTGCAGTAGGGCTTAGCACCAACAATCAACCTAAGAATAAGACCAATGGAGAAGCCATCCTCTTAGATGCAGCAGCAGGGGTCCCTGCTCTGTTTGCATGGTAGCCTCTATTTTATACTCATGGTGCTGGTTCTGGAGCTGGGGCGCATTACAGTCAATAGCCATGGGGAGGTAGTAGAGTGCAATGGTTAAGGCTCCAGAGCCAAAAGCTCCTTTCTAATCTCAAAGCTTCTGCTCTACTTCATGTCTCCAAGCCTCAGTTTTCCTATATGTGATACAGTACCTACCTAACAGGGTTGGAGTTAGGAGATAATGTATATAAATATCTTAGCCCAGTACCGCAGCAGAGTAAGAAAGCTTCGTAAATATTACTTCAACATCGTCTCCAATAGACATCTCATCTTGCCTGGACAAATGCTTGCCTAATACCCAAATCTCATCATGACAACTCTTGCAGAAGAGGATGTGTTTATGCTTATTTATACAATTTTCTATGAGTGGACATGCACAGGCTTAATTTTTTCTTTTATATAACCAGCTTGCGTATATGTGCAAAGTGTCTCCGAAAGGAGACACTTTGGTGAGGGCACTCTATATCACCCTGAGCCTTTCAAATATTAAAAGAGCACATTCAAAAATACATAAACAAAGTGAGGGACAAACACTAAAGATATGTACAGACAATTCACAAAAGAGGAACGAAGAAGAGCTAATGAACTCTAAAAGGAGAATCCGTGTTTCAATGGTTGCCTTAGTCAATAATTTTTCATTAACCATCTCTCCTGTTGACAACAGGTATTTTTGTGTTCTGTTCATGAGCACGTAAACTGCAAAAGCAGTTTGGAAAGCAATGTGGTAGTGTCTTATCAAAACTAAAATTGTGTGTACCCTGTGAGTCAGCCATACCATTCCTCAGTCTGTCCCCTACAGGTGACATGGGTGACATGTCACCCATGTGTGAACGTGGGTGTACATACGTACATACAAGGATGGGCAGCCCAGCATTATCTGTAACAGCAAAAAAGTGGAAGCAAGTTCAATGTCCACCAATATGGGAATGTTTAAATAATCTGTAGTACATCCATCTCATGGAATGCTATGCATCAAATCAAAGAATGAGGGAAGTCTATGTGTATTGACATCGAAAGATCTTCAGGACATATTCAATGAGAAAAAAAGCAAAATTGAGAAAAATAGAGTGGGCCCTGTCTGGGTGGCTCACTTGGTTAGAGCGTCCCACAATACACCAAGGTGTCAGCTTCCATCTCTGATCGGGGCACATATAAGAAGCAACCAATGAATGCAGAAATAAGTGGAACAACAAACCGGTACTTCTCTCTCTCTCTCTCCCTTCATCTTTCTCTTTAAAGTAAATAAATAAAAAATTTTTAAAATATAGTAGGCTACTATTTACATAAAAGGAATTTAAACTTACAAAATGTGTTCTGTTTATATATGTACACATACTTATGTATGTAAATATATGGTCTAGAAGGACAACCTCAAATTTTTAACAGATGTTTGGGAGAAGAATAACCCAACACTGCTGCTAGCCCATGTAACACCTTTGTGAGAATTTTTTTAAGGCTCTTTCTTCCAAACAATTTACTCTTGTCTGCTGGAAAACTATCATTAAAAAATGTACAGCCCTGGCTGGTGTGGCTCAGTGGACTGAGCATCAGCCTGTGAACAGAAAGGTCGCCAGTTCAATTCCTGGTCAGGGCACATACGTGGGTTGCGGGCCAGGGCCCCAGTTGGGGGTATGCAAGAGGCAACCCGTTGATGTTCCTCTCACACATCAATGTTTCTCTCTTCCTCTATTTCTCCCTCCGCTCTCTAAAAATAAATAAATAAAATCTTTTTAAAATCAAAATAAAAGTGTACAAACTTACTACCCTGTGAATAGTGCCCCTTAGGGTTGTTCAAGATATTACCCATCCAGTCGTGTTCGGCAGCCCTCGAGGACATGCCCTTTATGTGCAACAGTTGGACTTCCTACAGTGAGACCAAGATCAAGGTTTATCCTGAGGTCTGTACAAAGTAAATTAACTTGGCCACGTCGATAAACATTGGTTAGTTTTCAGTGTACAAAAGCCAAAACGATGAGGTTTGGGGGTTACGTTATTGCCAACGTCTGAGATTTAACGCTTCAAAGTTCAAGGAGGATGTGAGTAGCAAGTAATACTTGGGTACCAGACAGGACAAATTAATTACCTCTCAAACCCTTCCTTTCAGATGGCAGGAATGCAACAAATTCTTCTATAACAAAGCATCATTTTTCAGCAGTACCAAATATCTATTCTCTGCTTCTCTTTATGCTTCAAATCCTGTTTTGGAAGCATTGCCCATTGGTAAGGTATTTGCAGCAATTGCTCAAGGCAGCTTGGGGTGTTTTTACAATATTAATTCAAATTCCTGTTAAATTTCTGTCTTTGTGGGATTGACATAACATGGGTGAGATGTGGTACTGATTCTTTTTACTGGCAAATAATTGACATTGAACATTACAACTGTGAAAAATTTTGTATGAAAATATTAAATATTTCATTGATTTTTCAAGAAAATAAAATTTCAAATGACAAGTTTGTTTAAATAATTTAATTAACAAATTTTATGTTTATTAAATATACTTTTTTATTTTTAAGAAGTGATATTTAATGTTTAAGAAGAATAATTTCTGGAAAGCACCTGAAAGTTTCAATAAAAATATATTCAAATTTTTTCATTTTGACTATAGTTACATCTTATTTTTAATTCTTGAGATCATTACTATCAGTAGAAAACAAATTATGTAAAATCTTGATTATAATGATAAAATTAATGATTTAGCTAAAACAAAGTTAAGAAAAATAACTCTATGTAATAAATATGTAATAATAATTTATGAGTTCTGAAAGTTTTTTTTGTTGTTGTTCATACAAATATCTCCAGTCCATCAACAGAACTCTTAGACATGCCCAATAATAATTAAACTTAATCCTGGCTGTATGGTTCGGTGGACTGAATGCTGGACTGTGAAGCAAAGGGTTGCTGGTTCGATTCACATGTCTGGCTTGTGACCAGGTCCCCCCAGTGGGGGTACGCATTGCAACAGGCAACCACACATTGATGTTTCTGTCCCTCTCTTTCTCCCTCCCTCCTCCTCTATCTAAAAATAAATACATGAAATCTTTTTAAAAAAATAATTAAGCTTAGTCATCTTTGATATTTACCAAACATCAATGACATAAAAACACGGCTTTGAACATATTTTTTTAATTTTGACATTATGAAAGTAAGCCTGTCAAGGTAGAAGGATAGATTCTATTTTATTTAACAGTTTGTCAGCTTGATTTATAACTTGTAAATATTTAGGTATATGTGTGTATGTCTCTATTTTACTCTTGCCCAAGACCTATAAATGTTAGTGGCACATTTGTGGATATACACATGCATATCCATAAATAAATATGGAAAATAAAATTGACATCATATCATACAGTAAAGTGCAGCATGGGAATATAGTCAATAATATTGCAATAACCATGTATGGTGCCAGCTGGGTACTAGACTTGTAGAGGTCATCACTTCCTAAGTTACATAAATGCCTAACCACTATGCTGTACATCTGGAACTAATACAATGTTGAATGTTAACTATAATTAAAAGATTTAAAAGTTTTTAAAAAACCACATCACAATACAAAAAAGTACAAATTAAAAAATAAACAAAAATAAAAACATCACATCATATAGAAATATCATTTCAAGATGCATCTGATACTAAATGTGAAAGGTAAAACCGTTAAGATTGCAGATGAATATTTAGGGAGATTTTTGCCAAACTTTGAGGCAGACAAATATTTTTTAAAAAACAGGGCATAAAACATTAATCATTAAGTAAATTTTGATAAATTGGATGACATTAAAATTAAGAAATTCTGTCCATCAAAAGATGCCATTAAGAGAGTCAAAAAACTAACCAGAATGAAAGAAAGTATTTGTAATATATAAATCTGACAAAGGACTTGTACCCAGAATTTATAAACAGCTCCTTGAAATCAAGTTTTTAAAAAATCAGACAACCAACCCTGGCCGGTGTGGCTCAGTGGATTGAGTGCTGGCCTGTGAACCAAAGGGTCACTGGCTCAATTCCCAGTCAGGGTACATGCCTGGGCTGCAAGCCAGGTTGGGGGTGCAGAAGAGGCAACTACAAATTGATGTGTCTCTCTCTCTCTTGCTCCCTCCCTTCCCCTCGCTACAGAAATAAATAAACTCTTTTTTTTTTTTTCAGAACACAGACAACCTAGTAGAAAAATGAGCACATTCCTGAGCTCGGAGAAGATAATATTCAAATCAACAATAAATACATAACAAGATGGTCAGCCTTGTTACTTTCCAGGGAAATAGTCGTTAAAACTGCTGGCTATAATAAGACTTATAACAATAATAGATTTTGCTGAGGATATGAAGCAACTGGAACTCTCACAATCCACTTAGGAAATTCCTCCATTACTATGTACTAAAACTGAACATACACCTACCCCATGGCCTGGTAAATGTACTCCTGAATATATGTCCAACATAAATGCACATTTATATTTATGCTTGCTAAATATGTATAAGGGTATATAGATAGGAATGTTTGTAGCAACACTTTTCACAATCTTCCCAGACTGTCAACAAACCAAATGACCATCAACACTGAGAGATAAATAAATTGTGCATATTTATGCACCACTGAAAGTGAATGCACCCATTGCTATGCACGTAATGTGGATAACTTTTATAGCATAATGTGCAGTGAAAGAAGCTGAACATTGAAGAGTACACAAAAGACACAGCAGGCAAAAGTCATCTGTAGTATTAGTGGTCATGGCAGTGGGAAGCTGTGACTGGACGAGGCATGAAATAATATTCTATTTCTTGATCTGACTAGTCTCACACAATTGCATAGGGCAATGGATACACAGAGTCAGGAAAGGGTCTGATTTGATTCCCCTCCCACAGTGTGCAGCTCAGCACCTGCCCAGCCAAGGATAATGTATACAATTTCCCTCCTGTAAATAGTGTTAATCCCTTAAGGTTCTTCCCAGAATATCCTCTTGGGAATGGGAGCCTAGTCGGCTCCTAGCAGAAGCACTTTGCTCATTTCCAGGACTGGGTACCCAGGGAGGGTCACATGCCAATATCGCAGCATCTTCCTCTGACACTCTTCTGCACCCCAGAATAATCACTGAAGTCTGTGGTTTTGCTGGACTTGACAGTGGTCCCGGCTGCCCCTGGATGAGAGAATGTTTTCATTGCTTCAGTCTTTGATAATTTTCTTTTCTCAGCCTCCTAAGTGTCTTGATAAGCATCATTGGAAAGTGCAGATGGAGCTTCAAGAATTTCCCCCTCCAGCCCTGGCTGGGTGGCTCCATTGGTTGGAGCGTCGTCCCATATACCCAAAAGGCTGCGGATTTGACTCCCACTCAAGGTACATACCTGGGTGGCAAGTTTGATCCCCAGTCCCAGGGCACATGGCAGGCAACCAATGGATGTTTCTCTCTCTCTCTCAAATCAATGAAAACATGTCCTCAGGTGAGGAATAAATAAATTAATAAAATGCATATACACTGTGATAGAATAAGTTGGCTACTAGGAATACAGTGTGGCTCTCACTTATGCAAAGGACTTACGTCCAGAGTTACTTATTGTAGCATTGTTTACAATCTACATGTCCCTTACTAAGGGATTGATTAAATGAGGAGATGAATGAGTTAGTTAAAAACTAAAAAAGAATGACTTCCACCCCATATGCCAAGGTTGTGCATTCAGTTCCAGGTCAGGGCACACAGGAATCAACGAATACATGCATAAGTAAGTGGAATAACAAAC
>PVKM010044961.1:0-12099 GCA_004027735.1 Carollia perspicillata | reverse complement strand
CCTTCCCCTGTTCCCCTGAAATTCCCTCCCTTCTCCCCTCTGGTCACTGACAGCATGTTCTCTATTTCATCGTCTTTGGTTATATTTTGCTTGTTTGTTTGTTTTGTTCTTTAGGTTCCTGTTAAAGGTGAGATCATATGGTATTTTTCTTTCACCTCCTGTCTTATTTCACTCAGCATAATGCTTTCCAGTTCCATCCATGCTGTTGCAAAGAGTAGGAGCTCCTTCTTTCTTTCTGCTGCCTAGAATTCCATTGTGTAAATGTACCATAGTTTTTTGATCCATTCATTTACTGATGGGCACCTAGGTTGCTTCCAGCACTTGGCTATTGTAAATTGTGCTGCTATGAACATTGGGGTGCATAGGTTCTTTGGGATTGGTGTTTCAGGGCTCTTAGGATGTAATCCCAGTTGTGGAATTGCTGGGTCAAAACACAGTTCCATTTTTAGTTTTCTGAGGAAATTCCATACTGTTTTCCATAGTGGCTGCACCAGTTTGCAATCCCACCAACAGTGCACTAGGGTCCCCTTTTCTCCGCATTTTCTCCAACATTTGTTGTTTGTTGCTTTGTTTATGATGGCCATTCTGACTGTTGTGGTTTTAATGTGCATCTGTCTGATGCCTAGCAATACTGAGCATCTTTTCATGTGTCTCTGAATCCTTGGAGAAGTGTCTGTTCAAGTCCTTTGCCCATTTTTTAATTGGGTTCCTTGTCTTTTTAGAGTGTAATCATATGAGTTCTTTATATACTTTGGAGATCAAACCCTTGTCTGAAGGATCATAGGCAAATATGTTTTCCCATATAGTTGGTTCTCTTTTCATTTTAATGCTGTTTTCTTTAGCCATGCAGAAGCTTTTTATTTTGATGAGATCCCATTTCTTTATTCTTATGTCCCATGCTCTAGGGGACATACCATTGAAAATATTGCTGCATGGAATGTCTGAGATTTTCCTGCCTATTTTCTCCTCTAGGACTTTTATGGTGTCATGACTTATATTTAAGTCTTTTATCCCACTTGAAATTATTTTTCTGTATGGTGTAAGTTGATGCTCAAAGTTTCGATTTTTTTGCATGTGACTGTCCAGCTCTCCCAACACCATTTGTTGAAGAGCTTATCTTTCTTCTGTTTTATGTTGCTGCCTCCTTTGTCGAATATTAATTGACCATAGAGACGTGGGTTTATTTCTGGACTGTATATTCTGTTCCATTGGTCTATGTGTCTGTTCTTATGCCTTTACCAGAGTGTTTTAATTACAGTGGCCTTGCGATACATTTTGATATCAGGTATTGTGGTCCCTCCTATTTTATTCTTCCGCCTCAAAATTGCTGCAGATATTCGTGGTCGTTTGTGGTTTCATATAAATTTTGGAAGTGTTTGCTCTATATCTGTGAAAAGTCTTGTATCTTGAAGTGGGCCTCTTTGGATTCCTCTTGATTGGGACTCTGCGTTTCCTGGATTTGTGTTACTTTTTCTCTCATCTAATTAGGGATGTTTTCCATCATTACTTTTTAAAACAGGTCTTCTAACCCTTGCTCTTCTTCTTCTCTTTCTGGTATCCCTATTATATTGATATTGTTATGTTTCATGTTGTCTTGCAGCTCCCTTACCACCTGTTCATTCTTTCTGATCCTCTTTTCTTTTTCTTGCTGTATCAGAGTTTTTTCTACCTTGTCTTCCTACTCGCTCATTCGATCCTCTGCTTCATTAAGCCTGATTATAATTCTTTCTAGTGTGTTTTTTTTATTTCTGATATTTTATTTATTTCTTCCTGGTTTTTGTTTATAGTTTTATTTCCTTTTTCATGCTGATGTAGTTCTCACTCGGTTCCTTGTAGTTGTCTGTGAACTCCTTGAGCATCTTTATAACCAGTAATTTGAATTCTATATCCAGTAGTTTGGTTACCTCCATTTCCTTTAGCTCTTTTAGTGGGAAGTCTTCCATTCCTTTTGAATACATGTTCTTTTTTGGTCTCCCCATTTTAGTTGACTCTTTTTGTTTGTTTCTGTGCTTCCTAATATTTTGCTTTGCTAGCTGTGTTTGGAGGGTGAACTTCTATGGTAGAAATTCTATGAGGTTCAGTGGTGTGGCCTCTGATCTTCTTGACTGAAGGCATTAGGTTTTCCATTTCTTCTCTTTGTGTGGGCTCCCTTGTTATACTTGGGTTTATACCTTTTGGTGGTTCCTTAGTTGGTGGGTTTTCTCCTCCAGCAGGTATACTGATGTTTGCAGCTTCCACCTACTCTTGTATGTGATCAGTGGCAGGGGTAGGCAAAATGGATTTAAGACAGCAGGAGAGTATTTTATGGGATTTAAGGTAGAGAAGAGATAGGAGATTCTTTGGATAAATATAGCATTAACTGTGATATTTCACCCAACTAGCCACTTTTTATAAAAGGTGAATGAGAGATAAGACTCTTGTTAGAGGGGAGGAGGATTGTGATCTGAATCCAGAAAACAGTGCTCGTGCAAGGTTAGATGATGAGATATAGTGAGATTAAAGGAAAGAAAGTAGACGTAGTGTGAGAGAGAATAGAGTTAATCACAACAATTATGATGCACAGGATTAAAGTGATGTGGGCTGAGATCATGGAGGGTTTCTCTGTAGTATGTACAATTGTATGGAACAAAAATTATTTACAGTGGTACTGGAACAACAATAATATGACAAGAAATATATGATTTAGATAACCAGAATAGGAAGTACCTGATCAAGAGTTGTGTGTTGTTGGAACATGGGTGAAGTGAAAGGAGGAGGATTAAAATACAATAGAGAGAGAATAAGGAAAACCAGTCAAGCAATGTAATTAAACAGGGAAATGAAATGAGGAAAATAAAACATAAGAGAATTTTAAAAATACTAATAAAATAAAAGTGGTAAAAATAATTGCAAGATAATAATAATACACATACAAAATAAAATACTAGCTCTGTGTGATAGCAAAGTGACATTTGTCTCGATTTCTCATTTCTTGGGGTTAGCCTTGTGCTCCCCCTTTTGCTCTGTCCCTGGATCCCGTGTAACTCTGAATCTTATCATCTCACTTGGGGGAAGAAAAAGAAAAGGGGAGGAGGGAAGAGAAGGGATCCAAAAAGAAAAAAAAATGACAATAATAAGCCTCCTGCTAACTTTAAACCTGTTCAGTGAGTTCCTAGATGCCACAGGAAGAGCAGGCTGGGCTTCCCTATTCTCCCTTCCTTTCATTCTGAGAGGATGGGGACCAGGTTTGGGTTGCAATAATCACAGTTTCCCAGTCTCCAGCCCAGGTCTTCTGTGAGCTGCCAGGCTCAAATCAGCCACTCAACTGCTCACAGGAGTAGCCATCTGCACCAGAGGAAATTGGGGTGCATGATTCCCTTCTGCTACTGTCTCTGGGCTCACAGTGTGAGAGTAGTGGGACCCACGATTCCCCTCCACCACTCACTCTTGGCATGCATAGCTGAAATCTCCGTTGGGGTGCACCAGCCACTGCTGGAGAGTTTCTTACAAAGCATCTGCCTGCTGTTCTTAATAAGCACACAGCTTTTCATACAGCCCCACTTTTCAACCAGTCCAGAGACTATCTAAGGCAGGGTCTGACATAGCCCAACCTCTGCCTTCTTCAGGTGTTGCCCAGCACCCCAGTTTCTCTGGTGCCAGCATCCACAGTCCCGGCGGATGTGTACTGCCTCTGTGTGTCTCCTACTTCGTCTCTCCTGGTGCTGGGCTGCCCTCCCTGCTCCAGTAGGGGAGGAAACTGGTGCTCTAACTCTCCTCCCCATATCCTGTAGCAGGCGCCAGGTCGGGGGCCACAGGAGCCTTGGTCCCAGTGCAGATCCTAGGGACCTTACTGTCCCAGCACACACTCCTCACCATCTGTTTTCTCAATGTCCTCTGGAAATTTTTGCCTCCAAACTTCATATAAGCTGGGATTCCGTTTGCTGTTCACTGTATTCCTCAGAAAAATCAGCTAGGTGTTCTAGCTGGGCACAGGGAGAACTGGGCTCCACTCCCACCTACTCTACACCATCTTCCCCTTTTCTTTCTTCTTCTTAAAACAAGCCCTGTAACATTTGTTGCAGTACTGATTTAGTGTTAGCAAACTTCTTTAGCTTTTTCTTGCCTAGGGACCTCCTTATTTCTCCATCAATTTTAAATATCTTTGCTGCGTAAAGTAACCTCTGTTGTGGGTCCTTGGTTTTCATCACCTTGAGTGTTTCATGCCACTCCCTTCTGGCCTGAGATGTTTCTGATGAGTAATCAGGTGACAGTCTAATTGGTGCTCCCTTTGTCGGTAACAGCCTGCTTTACTGTTGAGTCTTTCAGGATTCTCTCCTTATCTTTAAGCCTTGTCATTTTTATTATGATGTATCTCAGTGTAGGTCTTTTTAGATCCAGCTTTTTGGGGACTCTCTGAGCTTCCTGGACTTGTGTGTCTTTTTCCTTCATCAGATCATTGAAGTTTTTGGTCATTATTTCTTCAAATAGATACTCTATCCCTTGCTCACTCTCTACTCCTCCTGGTATTCCCATGGTACAGATGTTGTTCCACTTCATGTTGTCCAACTTGTTTCTTAAGCTCTCCTCATTTTTTAAAATTCCTTTATCTTTTTAATGCTCTGCCTGATGGTTTTTTTCTATCTTGTCTTCCAAAACACTGTTTCAATCTTCTGGTTCATCTAACTTACTGTTTATTCCTTCCAGTATACTATTATCTCAGAAATTGCATTCTTTATTTCTGACTGATCCTTTTTAATGATTTCTGTGTCTTTTTTCATGCTGTTGAGTATCCTTATAATCATTACTCTAAACTCTATGTCTGATAAACTGCTTGCTTCCATTTCATCTAGTTTGGGGAAATTTTCTTTTTCTTTCATTTGGGGTCTATTTCTTTGTTTTCCCAGTTTGGCTGCTGCTTTGTATTTTCTCCCTTAGATACTGAATTAATCATCCATTAAATCCTTCAGTTGTTAATCAGCTCAATCTGTAATCAGCTGTCAGGTTTAAGCACCACAGGGTGGGGCAGAGTAATTCCTGTGGTGGGTGGGGCTACTACTTCCCTTCAGGCTAATGCCACACAGAGGGGAGTGCTCTGCCTGAGAGATATGACTCCTGCAGTATGTGCTGATGCAACCCCCGACTCTCAAGCGTCTATAGCCCACTCTGCCTTCCCTTTTCCAGCACCCAGGGTAAGTGCCTGCAAATGAAATTTTGTGCTTTGGCCCTTCAGGAGGCTTTCTGCCTCTCTAGCCATCTCTGCCTCGCAGACAAACCCTGCTGCTTTTCACAGCTTGATGTTATCTGGGTTCCTTTCCATCTCTGGTGCTGTAGGCTAGAGAATCCTACCTGGAGTTTAGTCCTCACACTTCTTAGGGGGAACCCCCTCAGCTGCTGAAATATCCCTCCAGCATGTCAGCTGCCTCCCATGGGAGCCCAGCCTGCCCTCTCGCATCTCCTCCACACTCCCTACCAGTCACATTGTGGTGAAGTGGTTTTTTCTGTCTGTCCATGGTTATACAGCTTCTCTCTACCTAGTATTCATCTGGTTATTCAAGATGATTTGTCTACAATTTAGTTGTAATTCCAGGTTTGTCCTGGGAGGAGGTTAGTGTAGCTTCCACTTACTCCTCTGCCATCTTTGATCTCAGTTGAGTTCTTATTTTTTTATCTACTCTTAACAGTGTCTTGTAATTGGTGCATTTATTCCATTGATGATCTGAGTGGTTATTGATATTGGTGGATTACTGTATTATATTTATTAGTTTTCTATTTGTTGCCCTTTTTTGTTCTGTATTAGTAACTTTTTTCAGCCTTTTATGGTTTTAATTAAGCATGTTATATTATTCCATTTTGTTTCCTTTCTTAGTATACCACTTATATTGTTTTTACTCTTTATTGAGTGCTTGCCCTAGAATTTGCAATATACATGTAGAAGTAGTGAAAGTCCACTTTCAAATAACACTGTAGAACTTCACAGGTAGTATGAGTACCTAGTAATAAAGTAACCCTAAATCCTCTTTCCCATTACTTGTATCATGGCTGACATTTATTTCACTTATACATATGTGCACATGTGTATACATATACACACACACACAGGTGAATACAGTGTTGTCTTATTTTGAACAGAATTACCTGTCAGATCAAAGGTAAGAAAAATAAGTGTTCATTTACCTTCACTTATTCCTTCTTTGATACTTTTTCTTTCTTTGTATATAAGTTTCTGACATGTTAACTTTTGTCCTCTCTAAAAAATGTCTTTAAACATTTGAAATGACAGCTATACTAGCAGCAAATTTCCTCAGTATTTGTTTGATTTAAAAAATATTTCTTCACTTGCAAGATTATTTTACATGGTATGGTTTGATCTTTTTTTTCTCTAAACATTAAATATTTCCACATTCTTGCTTCTGAGGAAGGAGAATTCACTTGTAATTCTTATCTTTGCCCCTTTATCACTAAGGTGGAATTTTTTTCTGTGGTTTCTTTATGGAATTTCTCCCCCTATTTTTTTCTTTTATTTTGTATAATTTTAAAAGGATTTGCCCAGAAGTAGTTTTCTTGGCATTTGCCTAATTTGGTGTTCTTTGAGCCTCCTAAAATCTGGTTTAATGTCTAGGATTAATTTGGGTAAATTCTTAATCAGTATTGTTTCAAATATTTCTTCTATTCCTCTCTTTCTTCTCTTCCTTTTGGTATTATATGTATGTTATACCTTTTGTAAATTATCCCACAGTTTGGATATTCTTTTATGGTTTTATTGGGTTTTTAATCATTTCTTTAGGGTTGCTTTTTTTTTTGTTTTTTTGTTTTTGTTTTTTTTTGTTTGTTTTGCTTTACTTTTCAGTTTTAGAGGTTGCTATTCAGATATTCTCAAGCTCAGAGATTCTTTTCTCAGCTATATGCAGACTACTAATAAGCCCATCAAAGACATTTTTTATTTCTATTACAGCGTTTTTAATCTCTAGTATTTCTTTTCTTTCTTAGAATTTCCATCCCTCCACTTAACATTGCTCATCTGTTCTTGCATACTCATGGCTATTTCATTAGAACCATTAGGATATTCATTCTTTTAAATTCCTGGTCTGATAATTCTAACATTGCTGCCATGTCCTGAGTCTGGTTCTGATGCTTGCTCTTCCTCTTTAAGCCGTGTTTTTGCCTCTAAGTAGATCTTGTGATTTTTTTCTTGACTACCAGGCATGGTGTACTGGGTAAAAGGAACTGTTGTAAATAGGCCTTTAGTGATATGGTGATACAGTTTTGGGGGAGGGAAATTGTTCTATATATATAGCCCTATAATTAGGTCTCAGTCTTTTAGTGAGTTTGTACCTCTAGAATATGAACTTCACAGTACTTCTCAGTGTTTTCCCCTCGTCAATTAGGTGGAACAGGATAGCAAGAGTGGGCTAGAGTTGGTTATTTCCCTTCCTCCAGGTCACTTGGACTCCAGTAAAAGCTCAGCAGGTTAGGATCTAGTTAATAGTTTCTCTGGGGGGCAAACTGTTGAAAAGAACAGAATGCTCTTGTGTATTCCAAAATGGTTCTCTTCCCCTTCCTCCTGCCAGAAGCAAAAGGGGATTTGTTTCCCATATTCACGGTGAAACACAATAGAAATCCAGGACCTAAAAATTTATGGAAGTCCCGGGTCTCTGGATGACAAGCCTCAACTGGACTTTTTTACTCTGAGTTGACTACTAGGAGCCTCCAGAAATGTGTCAGTTACAACTCAGGCATCTCTACCCCAGCAGTAATTCTGCTCTGACATTTCTACTCAAGTTAAATTGGGATTATCTGTGTTTGCCTGCCAGTCTCTCCAATTTGGGAGACAGAGTTTGCCCTTTGAAATCCCTAAGGATTAAAGAGTTGTTGATTTTTCAGTTTGTTCAGCTTTTTTGTTGTTATTAGGACAGAGTATGCCTTTCACACTGCTTGTATGCTGAACTAGAAACCTACTATTAAGTGTTTGGTTTTTATAAGTTTGTTTTACTGATTTGAATAACTGAACTAGTTTTTACCTGGAAACTTGAACTTGTCTAATTTTTTTTACCTGATAAGTAAATCTTCTCAACCAAATTCTAATACAGTGAATTTGAATATTACATTAATCTTTACATTGATAATTCACAAATGTGGTACTGAATGGCTTGTTTTATTTTTCAAGTGCTTTTCACTTTATTTTGAAGCTGCTTCTCAGCCTGTTGATAACCATATTAGTCCATCATCCTACTTGGGCCAGACACCAGCATCACCAGCCAGATACTCACCTGTTTCAAAAGCAGTGCTTGGAGATGATGAAATTACACGGTAAGGAACTGAACATTGATCCTTCTTACATAAAGCTAACTATTAAATGGAATTCTAGTCAGCCAAGTAAGATAGCCACAATTTTCAGTACTAAAAAACATATTGACAGATGGTGAACCTAAACCTTAATTTTCTTCATTAAAGACCCTGAAATGTACAAAATATTTTATATTCCAAATAAATGCTCTTTTTTAATATTGCTATTTTTTAATGACTAGTAAATTATCATTACAAAGTAGCTTAGGTAAAAGTTACAAATACGCTTATGTATTTTTAAAACTAACTTTTCATATATTTTATCTAATATATGCTATGTAATATGGCATTTATTTTTCAGAATTCATGTTCAGAATTTAACAAGTGGTATTTTCTCTCTTTGATATATACCCTTGATATCCTGACACCTAAAATTTACTTACTTTTTAAAAAAGACTTTACTTATTTATTTTTGGAGAGAGGAGGGAGAGAGGGAGATAAATACCAATGTGTGGTTGCCTCTCATGTGGCCCCCACTGGGGACCTGGCTGGCAACCCAGGCATGTGCCCTGACGGGGAATCGAACCAACAACCCCATGTTTTGCAGACCAGCACTCAGTCCACTGAACCACACCATCCAGGGCACATTATCACTTTTAAAGAAAAGAAATCACAACAAACTGTTGGTGATTCTAAGGTTCATTTTTTTAACAGTTTTATTGAGATATGAGTTACATCCAGTTTACCCATTTAAAGCATACAACTGATTTTTTGGTATATTGTATTATTTTTTTAACTATGGTAAGATATATATAACATAGAATTTGCCATTTTAACCATTTCATATGTACAATTCAGTGCACTGGTTGCGTTTATGATGTGCAACCATCACCACAATATATTTCTAAAACTTTTTATTATTTCAGATAGACTCTCTAACCATTAAGAAATAACTCTCCACTTCCCTATTCTCCAGCTCCTGGTAATTTCTATTCTACTTTCTGTCTTTATGACTTTGCCTATTCCAGTTTGTTCACATAAGTGGCATCTTAAAATACTTACTTTTTTGTGTCTGACTTCTTTCACTTTGCCTAATGTTTTCTAGGCTCATTCATGTTGTAGCATGTATCAGAACTTCATTCCTTTTTATGGCTGAATAAATTCCATTTTGTGTGTATACCCAGTTTGCTTATCTGTTCATCTATTGATAGACACTTAGGTTGTTTTCACCTTTTGGGTATTGTGAATAATGCTATGATAAAAATTGGCATTTGAGTATCTGCTTGCATCCCTGCTTTCAATTCCTTTAGATATATACCTATAGCTGGAATTGCTGGGTCATATGGTAACTCTATTTTAAGTTTACAAGGAACCACCTGTTTTCTGTAGTAGGCACACCATTTTACATTTTCTCCATCAATATATTAAGGTCCCAGTTTTTCTACATCTTCACGAACACTTGTTTTTTCCATTTTATTTTATAGCCATTGTAATAGTTGGTACATACTGTGATTTTTATGCACTTCCCTAATGACTAATAATATTGAGCATCTTTTCATGGGCTTTTGTTATTTCAAAAATAGAATTCATTTTTCTCTGGAAATCCTGTTGGATGTCAGCAGGGTGTTTTTTAATTAAGCATGATTTGCTAATGTAGAATTATAATTCATATATACATTTAAAGCATAATGGAAATCCTAAATTATGAATCTACCATCTAAAAAGAAAATAAAACATCACCAATAGAGTGAAACCTATCCTGTACCCCAATCCTTCCCTGGTTTTTCTGCATTACTCCACCAAGTTAACTCCTTTCCTGAATTTTGAATTTATTATTTTCTTTTTTCTTTCATATATCTTTGTGTATACAGTATTTTTAAACAATATATATTTAATTTTTATATTTTTGACAATAAATGTAATTTTCTAACTCTTTAGGTGAACTGGAAAAACTGATACCTCTGTGTGACTAAAAAATACTATTCTAAGTTTTGAGTAGACAGATATTTAAGAAGATTAATTTCACACTGCATGGAAGTATTCCTAAAATTTATTTATAAAAGTTATTTACTTCTTATAAGCCTTTGTTACTAATGGTTTTCTGTGATGTTTTAGAAAAATCAAATGAAGTTTTTAAAATATTTATCAAATACAACATATTCTAATCTCAAGTGATATTCTGTATTTCATTATCTAAAATAATCTACTGGAATTTTCATGGTCTTACCTAGAGGACATGAATGGTTTTCACACAACTGTCTATAACTGGAGTAGCAAATGTGAAGCGTTATTAGTGGCAAGATGTATTTTGATTTCAGGGATTATAAATGGGGGAAAGGAGGTACATCTTAGTAAGGACAAAAAGCAGAGGGAGGGAGAGGGAGGGAGGTAAATGGATGTGACTTAAGAAATAAAGATAATTAATTATTTCATATAAAAAATGGATATGGGTAATTCTGATGTTTGTGTTGCAACCCTGGGTGCATGGTTTCTCTGCTTGGTCTTACCTTCATGATTGTTATATGTTGGAACCAGTAATGGAATTTTATCATTTAATTTTTGCAGGTAGAGGAGGGGAACAAATGTGCTTTGTCCTTGTTAGGGTCTTTTTGGGGAAGTGACAGTAAAATTTCCCTTTATTTCTCAGAAGCCAGAATAGGATCATAGCCTCACCTTTGCAGAGAAAGGGGCAATGACTGGCTTAGGTTACTAATGAGTTTATGCCTTTGGGATTGGTAAAAGGACTACCTTCTCTAAGGCAAAGGGATATCTATGTGCCTTTTAACAAAATCTAAGAAGTAGGGGAAATAGGCAATAAAATGTGTGCAACATCAACTTTTCATATGTATATATATTTCCCAAGTAAGCTCTTCATGTCAATTTTTAAATTTCCACATTGTTTTCTTCCTTTTGTTTTGGTGTCATGTGTTTTTTAACATGGTTCTTAACTTTTATATAAAATGAGGATTTTCCTTTTAATTTCTAAACCTAAATTTGAAAACCCAATTTATATTTTCATCTAGCTTTCTTTATAGTTTGATAATAATAAGTTATCAGTAAGGAATTCTTTCTCATTGATAGAATGCCAAGTTCTGTATAAAATCTCTAGGTAAACAATTTTTTTTTTTAATTTTTAGAGAACCTAGAAAAGTTGTTCTTCATCGTGGCTCAACAGGCCTTGGTTTCAACATTGTAGGAGGTGAAGATGGAGAAGGAATATTTATTTCCTTTATCTTGGCTGGAGGACCTGCTGATCTTAGTGGAGAGCTCAGAAAAGGAGATCGTATTATATCGGTAGGATACATTAATCAAAGTATTATTTTTATTATTTTAACTATGACCTATTAATTATTAAAAGTTTTGGTTTTTTACATCCTAAAGTTTGGGATATATTTTAGTTAATCTTACCATTTACAGCTTAAATTGTAAAATTGTAGTGATGTCAGAGGACATGATCTGTATGACAGATTTTCTTTTAATACTTGATTTACTTATGAAAGGTCATCTCTGTATATGTCTTCTATAATCTCTATTAACTCAGCCTTGTTACATATTTAGTTTAGGTCTTTTTATTTTAATTTGTTATTTGCTTAATCTATTATTTAAAATGATTGTTTAAGCTGCCTGAATATGATGGTAGGTTTAGTAGTTTGTCCTTGCAGCCTTCTTTTTTTCATAATATGTGTGAAACTGTTACTAGGTGCACCAAATTTAGAATTGTCATTTCTTCCTGATGAGTTGAACTTTTTGATCATTATGCAATGATCCTCTTTATTTATAATAATGGTTTTTACCCTGAAAGCTATATTGCCTGATATTAATGTGACTATGCTAACT
>PVKM010044960.1:0-12106 GCA_004027735.1 Carollia perspicillata | reverse complement strand
AGGCCTTAGGGCCACAGTCCTGCTCTATCTAGCAGGGCCTGCAGACCTTTTCCTTGGGGACCTGGCTCTGACCTTGAGTGACTGATTGTTCACTGCATGTGTTTACTTCCAAACTCAATTTCCCCACTTCCCCACCCTGACTTGTTCGCCTCTCCCGCTTCCTGCCTCTCCTTTTGCCTAATGGGCTGCTGATGCCCCAGTTTGCAGCTCGTGGTATAAAACGGCCAGGTTCGGTTTACAGAGACTTTGTGGGAAGCCACAGACATGTTTTTATAGCATTCCAGTGTCTTTGACAGGAAGGGGGACTTTGAAGGTGACAGGTCTCGTTGATTTCAGCTCATTTTATAATGACTCGCTAATTACTCATCTAAGGAATACAGATCCCAAGCTGTTGGGAACCCCCTACAATTTCTTTTGCCTGCACACTTAAATATTTACAGCTAATTTGTTGTTACACTACAGTTTCTTTTACATTTTAAGGGCCTGAATATTGGAGCCCTAGTATCGGGGAGAATCTCATTGGAAGTTCGTGATTATCAGGAACAACTCATGTCTTTGCAGCACTTCCCACCACCTCACCTTCCCTGACCCTGCAATCTCCCTGGAACCGGACTGTGTCGTCTGCATACTGCTGCAGCTCCCAGCACCTAGGACAAAGCTCTCAATCCAAATTTGCCGAGTGAGCAAATGGCAGTTAATGCCCCCGCCTCTGTCTGAATCCCTTTTCTTAGCTCCATCCTGAGCTTGGATATTTCCAAGGCTGGAAAGCTCACCACTTGGCAGGTGACCTGCCTGTCACTTGTGAGTGCTACAGATGGTCAGCAAGGTCTTCTGTCTGTTGAGCTTAGATTATTCCCCTTGAATTAGTCCTCTGGAACCGCAGAGGACGCCTCGAGCCCATCTTGTCCATGACAGCAGCTCTGCTGTTGAAGATGGCCACCGTGTGCTCCCAGGGGGTAGTGAGTTAGCACATGTCCCCTTTCTTTCATCAGCTTCGTAGAACTTGATGTTGACATTCTTCTCCATCTTAGTTATCCTCCTCTGTGTTCAGTGCTGCTTTGAAATGTGGGAGCCAGACCAACACCAAGCCACCAGCATGGCTGCCAATCAGAGCAGAGGGCTGTGGCTTTGCTGCCCGCCTTCTCTCGACCTTACCCTCACATTAATGCCACTGAGTTAACACCTTTTCAATTTGTGCTCAAAACCCTTTCCAGTGGATTCTTTCCCTGGTCCTGGACTCCAACCAGGGAGGCTTTGAACCAAGGTGCAGGCTCTTGACCACTGAGCCAGGTGGGAAACAGAGAGGACACTGGGCGGGGGGGTCAGGAGACCCACCCACGTGATGGCCTGGTGGTAGCGATCAAATGGAGTAGCCGAGTATGAAAGCGCTTTGAGAGCCGGAAAGGCTGCCTCTGATTGCAGTGGAGCTGGTTTCTTCTACCCCAGACCCACTGAGGTCTGTGTGAATCGAGTCTCGGCCCACCAGAGTATCAGCATTCTTCTCGATGTTGTTATTCATGGGATTTCATGAGAGTACTTTCTGGGACCTTATTCGAGCCATGGATAGAAATGTCCTGCAGGATAGGGCTGAGGGCCAAGCCCGTGGCACGCTGTTGGAGGCCTCCCTCTGGGGTGACCAGGATCTGTTATTTCATATTTGCAAGTTCAGTTATTCACCCAACAATGAATCTACCTGAGCCTCCTACTGTCTAGCCAGTGAGGGCTTAGCTGATGCATAAGGACAACCTGTGGGACTCCGCCGGCTGCCTTGCTGAAATCCAGAGGCACTGGGACATATGAGATGCAAGTGCCACCAAACAGGGAAGTGTGCTGGTTTGTCACGGCTTACTCTGAAGATGCTGTGTTGGCCCTGGGGGTCATGGCTTCTAAGCTCTCCCTAAACCCGTAATCCTCAGCATTTCGCCCATAGGACAAAACACACAAGTCCCAGCAACTCTGCAAAGGCCCATGATAAGGTCCATGGCAAATTTCTGGTGCTCCATTCAGCTCAGGGCTTTTCAACCTGGCCGCTGTGGACATTTTGACCTGGGTCATTCTTTGCTGTGAGGGGTGGGGGCTAGTGAGGCGGAGGCTGTCCTATGCCTTTTAGGATGTTAGTGGTATCCCTGGCCTCTGCCGACTAGATGGCAGTAGCACTTGTCTCCAGCTGTGACAATAAAAAAATATCTCCAGAGGTTGGCAAGTGCTCCTTGTGGGGAAAATTGCTCTGGCTGAGAACCATTGGTCTCCTAAAGGAGAGGGGGCAGAAATGTTTAGAACAATAATACCCTTGACCACCGCCATGTTTTTCTGAACTTGGCTTTAGAATAACACAGGCTTGTGGTTTTGCAAAGGGTAGTATTAAAATGAGTCCAATTGCTTTGATTTTGGTCTGTCAACACTGGGATCCAGAAGCTTGTCTGGGGACTGAGAGTTGGGGTCGGGGTGAGAGATTGGGATTAATTCTGGGGCGTAGGTCACTGGTTAAGTGGGTGGTCCCCATGAGAACAGTGGCAGTTAGACGTGGCTCTTGGAGGGGATGTTGATGGAATCCCAGATCTCACCATTGTGTGCTTATAGCAAAGGTGTCTTTGGGACTTATATTGCGGTCAGGGGCAGCAAAACCAAATAAAGGGGGATTTCTCAATTTCTTTGGTTTTAAGTAACCTCTCACTCAGGTACATTGGTGGTCAGGGGAGGACACATGGGTACTTTGTTCAGGAGTGATTGTTTCCATTAGAAAGAGTAGTGATTTTCATATGCCACCAAGAATGGGCCCGTGTTATCACAGGTTGAGGAGAGAATAATGAGGAATCTCCAGTTTTACCAAGTGTCTGGTTTATGTTCTTGGAGGTAATAGAAGTTGTGAGAGGTGAGTCAAAGCCTCCCATTACTCGTCAAACGTGAGATTATTCATCATTATTATCTTTATTTTGAAAATTAACTTCCCAGAGGGTCTTGAAGGTATTGAATGTATTCCTCTTTAAAATGTAAGCTGTTTCGAGATGATCTGAGCACAAGAATGCATCCAGTTACAGTAAATGATTTCCCTAGTTTTCTTTGAAATAAAAAATAGCCCAGCATGCTTAGGAAATGGGGTTATGGTGGATGCTGCATTATTTTCTGGATGGATCACCTTATACACTAAAGTCCCATTGTCCAGTTAATGCTGAAAAATTGTCTGTTTGAAGAGAGAGTGATTGCCAAGGAGCAGAGAGGCCATGTCTGTTTTTTTCTTCAAAACGGGCAGTTTGGCATCAATTGCACTCAGACTTCTGAATGAGGCAGCTGGGACCTCAGTTGCAGACCTGTGTCAACCAGTTGTGGAATCCAGAACTGGTTGGGAGGGGAGGCCCGGCCCTGGACTGGCTTCTGGAAGGCCAACCTGGGGGCTTGGCCGGTCAGCTGGGCAGAGCTCCAGTGATCCCATACTATGGCTAAATGTTCTCACGATCCCACAGAGCCTTTTGAAATGTGTGTATTTTGTTTGCATTTAAAAAAAATTGTGAGTCGTTTTCATGATGTCAAGCATATAGGCAAGAAAAGTATCCCCAACAAAATTGTGCCAGCCAGTGGAAGTTTGGGAACCATCTCGTTTCAGAATGTAACAGGCCAGCCCCTTCAGAAGCTCCCCGCTCTCCTCGCCCCCCTCCTCCACACCTGATCTTAGCGAAAAGGTCCAGACGCAATCAGTCCCCTCCTTCTCAAAGACAGTCACTTAGTCTTGACTTCTAGCACTGTAATTTAGTTTTTCCTTTTCTCTTAGAAAAGTTTTAAACCTTCAAATAAATTGCAAAGGAATGTAATGAGCACCTGCCGCCTTCCCATGGATGGGCCCCTGTGACCATTTTGCCACACGCACTCTTTCTCACCTGAGACATTCATAGATGCCCGCCTCACCAGGCTTTTGGGTCATCTGGTTACACTGAGGCCAGTGCGCCAGATGGGCACTCCATTTGCTGAGCCTGACCGATGCCAGGTGCCCATCTGAAGGCTCCTGGAAAAATGGGGCGGGGGGCACTCTTCCACGGGGCCCTGAGTCAGCTGTGGAGAGAATAACCAGTTAACCCACCAGTGAATTAATTCATCACCTTCTCTCTCTTCTTCCCTTCCTTCTCTCTCCCTCTTCTTCCCTTCCTTCTCTCTCCCTCTTCTTCCCTTCCTCCTCTCTCCCTCTTCTTCCCTTCCTTCTCTCTCCCTCTTCTTCCCTTCCTTCTCTCTCCCTCTTCTTCCCTTCCTCCTCTGTCCTTTTTCTCCTTTCTTCTCACCAAACACTGCAACAGTGGCTTAGCTAGACTTGGAGTAAGATCGTGAGGACTGTGAATTGCTTCTTAGATCCATCCACGGGCTTCAGGTTCGGAAACTTCCCAGATTAGAATCCAGTCTTGCTTTGGGCAGTGGGGTCCCTTCTGATTCTCCCAGCTCTGTCCTTGAAACCCCGGATGGTAAGATCTGTGAGCACGGAGATTTGTAAGGCTAGAGTTTACTTTTTCCTGTTATTAACGCATGCTCATTATAGGAAATTCAGGAAGTACAGAAGAGAGGAAGGAAGGGAAAAATAAATGGGGCTCTTGTACAGGATTGTGGCCTTAGTTGAAGAAATCTTACTGAATTGAAGCGGGCTGGCTTGATTTATTGTTTATCTGATGAAAAGACAGAACAAAACAAGCAGCTCTCCTTCTCCTTTCGGACTCACCCTGCGCCCAGGCACAGAAGGTCAGCGTAGTGATTGGAATGAGACAAGTAGGAGAAGACGGACCAGGGAGGCCGGGAGCGGCCGAGGGGGAGGTGGGACAGCTGCTGCGGGTGCAGAGCCGAGGACTTAGTGCTTGGCTGCAGTGGCACGGGGCGCTTGCTGTGACCGAGCTCGGTCACCTGTCGTGGACAGCCACCTCCACCGCGCCCCTCGTTCCTTCCTGTCCCACACTCACACTCTACCGTTTCTCCTTTAGCTGCTACGAAATCCAACACTGGCATCGTTGTACCATGTTTAGGTTTGTTTTTCTTACCAGAGCACTTTGGTATTTACTTTGGTTTCTATCCTGTCTGCTTCTGTCAGGCACCTGTGGTGGCTTTTAATGACACTCACTTTGTCAATGAGGCTGCCAGAGAGAAGTAGCTATAGAAGCCAGTGTTCAAGACATTATCATAACTGGCCTTCCCTTCAGCTGCGTGGGCCTGGTGGTCAGGGCATGGTGAGCAGTTTGGAAGGAACTAGACCCAGTCAGGGTCCCCTCTGCCACCAACCCTTCACGGAGCTTTTTATCACACAGCGTCTTACATGGGGGACCCTGATCTCAGGAGGAGGGACCCTGACTCTGCCGTCAGCAGTGGCTTCGGGTGCGGAGCGTTTCCTAGAATTGTCTGCTAACAAGAGCTGAGGCCTCGTGGAAGAGAATTCAGGAAGTGCAGGGTCTGAACGTGGGACCTGTGCTGGGGACGCCAGGTTCAGAGTGTCTGTGGCAAGTAGGCTTGTGCTGTAGCCAATGGCCTTGCCAAGGAAGCAAGCCCTGAAGAGTTCCTGGGTCAGCTGGGGACACAAAACACCTCCCTAGCGCCTTCCTTGCCTGGAGACTCCCGTGGAATTCCCACTTCCCCCAGGAACCGGTTCAAGGTCTTAGGACACCTTTCATGGTCCTCGTGGTTGGTACTCAGTTTGCCATCCCGCCTTTAGCTCTAACCCACCTTTCTCCCCACCCAACACCCTCACACGCTGTAGATACTTAATGATTATTCGTGGAGTTGACCTAGGAAACACCTAGAGTTTGTAAGGCCTGAGAAGCAGCGCCCTCACCATTGGTGCACGGAGTCCTGAATGTGGACGGGCCCTGAGGGTGGGCAGAGGGAGGCCCAGGCGGGCACCCTTCCCAGGCAGGGAGGAGACAAAAGGGGGGCTCGGAGCCTCAGTGCACGTGATCTCTCAGCAGCTGGGTTTGGAACGTGGGAGCCTGGAGGCCCGACCTTGTGGTCAGTGCTGCCCCGGAGTCTGGGTAGTGGAAGGATGTGGAGAAGGAACCTTTTTTAAAAAATGGGTGTTAACAACTATTTTTTTAGTGGGTTCCAGGGCACTATATTTTTATTTGTATTAAAAGTTAAAAAATGTTTTTTCAGTGCAGTTGACACACATTATTGTATTAGTTTCAAATATACAACACAGCGGCCAGACATTGAGATAGCCTTGCATTCCTATCCGGGGCCTCAGAGTCACACCAATGAGACTCTTAGAACCCCACACGGGGATACCGGGTGAGAGCTGGGTAGTGCAGGGAAGCAGCGTGTGCAGAAATGAGAGGAGGCAGAGAGAACTGGGAGTGGAAGCCATCTGCGAAGATGTCAGCGGGCCGTGATGGTGACAGCCGTGTCATGGGGCGGAGGCCTCGCACAGAGCACGTGCTGAAGGGAAGTTTTGCGGCTTGTTGGTTTCTGGTTTTAATTGACGATACAAGGTGGGAGGATATGGATGGGCCGGGATGAGGCTGGCTCTGTGGGGCTGGGGGAGACCCATCTGTCTCAGCAGGAGGCCCCTGGAGAAGGGAGGAGCTGGGACTGGCGGGGCGGGTGAGCCGAGGTGGCCAGGCCCCAAGCAACCTCCCCAGAAACCCTGGGCCAGTGACCTGGCCGGTGCGTTCTAACCCTGTGTCTATACCGAATCGGTTGGTGAAACTTCTACAAGTGGATGATTTTGTCTTGATCATTTAACTCTCATAAGGCATTGGGACCCCTCACAAGTGGCTTTGAAAGGAACTGGATGGCTAACCAGGGCAAGCTGTGACTGCTCCTTTGCAGTGATTATTTCATATTATTAAGTGCAGAGAATTTCCCTTTTGCTCACTTATGGTAGCATCTGTAACTATCTGAGCTATTTGGTGAATGGAGTAATTAACCTACTTTGTATGTGTTAAGTGACCTAAGGATAAATGTTATCGTTTAGTACTGGGGAAGAAGCTAAGGGGAATAAACAGCCACTTCAGACGACTCTCCTGGGCTGGGAGCCCTCAGGAGGCCTCACACCTGTCTGCCCCTCACCTGGGTCCGCAGGTGCTGTTTATCCATGATCCTTGGCAAGGGAGTTGGGTCATGGGTCATGGGTCATGGGTCGCGTCCAATTTGCTGTGGTACAGCATTGCCAATGTTTGATTTTATAGTGGCTGAAGGAGAAATGGTACAGTGTGAGTGTGGGACAGGAAGGAAAGAGGGACATGGTGGAGGTGGCCAGACATGACGGGTGACAGAGCTCAGTCATGGCAAGCGCCCAGCGCCACCGCAGCCAAGCAGTGAGGTGGTTTGTGCGCTGCTTCGGAGCCACCTCCGACTGATGATGCTGTGGGTTTGGGTCTGCTTTTCACCCAGGGCCCCAGGCCAGGTCGTGTGTGCTAAACCCCACGCCCCTGCATTTCTGTTCCTTTTTGGTCCATTTCCCCCACTGGAATGTAAGCTCCGTGAGGTGGGAACTGAGCATGTCCTATCACTCAGAGGCTGGCAGATGGAGACACTCGTTAGTATATGCTGTGCGTGACCTTGTCCTCACCAACAGTTATACCTCCTGAGTTCCCTGATGCCCTCGGGACTACCAGCCTTCAATGCCACGAGGGCCTCTTCCTACCTGCCCTAACCCTGCTTCTCACTTCCTGCCCTCTTTGATTAAGTGCCACGAATCACGTTCCTTCTGATTCTGGCCTCTTTCTAACTTCACAGTGCTCATTTGGTAAAAGTCACAACCCTGGATAAGCCAGGGCTTGCCTAGGACCTCCCTGCACCCGTGCAGCTAAGCGTGGCTGGGAAGGGAGTGGCCCACCGGGTGACTGGCTCTGTCCTCTCTGCCATTCTTGATCCTGGTCTCCTGCCTTCCCAGTCATCTGTTGTCCTCTTTTTCCTGGATTGTCCCGTCAGCACGCAAACATGCCACAATTTGTCCCATCTTAAAAATGGCCCTTTTGATGTGGAGAGTCAGGAGCACTTGTGCACTGTTGGTGGGAATGTAAAATGGTGCAGCCGCTGTGGAAATCAGGATGTCTGTTCCTTGAAAAATCAAAAATAGAGCTACCACGTGACCTAGCAATGCCACCTCTGGGTATCTGCCCCAAAGGACTGAAAGCGGGGTATTGAAGATTATTCGTGCACCCGTGTTCTTAGCAGGACTATTCACAATAGCCCACTGGTGGACATAACACCAGTGCCCACAGAGGGGTAGGTGGGTAAGCAAAGTGTAGTAGAGCCGTGTGATGGAATGCGACTCAGCTTTGAGAAGGAAAGACGTTTGGACACAGGCTGTGTGGATGAGCCTTGAGAACATTATGCTCAGTGAAATCAGCCAGTCCCATTAGCAGAAGCTCTGTGAGATTCTGTTCATCCCAGGGACTTTGAGGAGTCAGATTCCTGAAGACAGGAAGTAGAAGGTGCTGTGGGGGCGGGGGGGGGAATGGGGAGTGTTCAGTGAGGACCCGAGTTCCAGTTGGCAGGACGTGAAAAGCATCTGGAAAGGGACAGTGGTGGTGGCTGCTCAACAGGGTGAGTGTGCTTGATGCCCCTGAACCGGGCGCTGAAAATGGTTAGGAGGGTAAATCGCGTATGTATTTTACCACAGTAAAACAAGTTTAAAAAGTAATATACGGTAATTCGGAAAGTTCAGAGAGTCGTGAAGAAGAAAACAAAAACCAGCTCTTAGAAAACATCCCCTCTGACCTCACCCCCTCCAGCTACTGCCGCTTCCCCCTGTTCTTTCCTGGCGAGCGTGGAGAGAGCGCCCCGTGCCCGCCCGCGTGGCAGCTGGCCTCCTGCTCTCCCGCGAGCCCGCCGCGCTCCAACTGGCGCCCCACTGCTGTGCCCGCAGTGTTCCCAAGGCATTTCCTGGTCACGGTGACAGGTGTACCCACCCCCTCAGGTGCTTCCCACCTCTCCCATGTTTCGTGTCTCTCTGTAGCACTGTCACTGTCTAATAAACCGCAGGTGATGCTGACGGCTCTTTCTCCTTGTTAGAATGGAAGTCCTAGTCCCGTGAGCCCAGGGGTTCTTGTCTCTTTTCTCATTCCCATGTCCCTAGCACCCGGGTCACTGGCTTACGCATTGCAGGTACTTGATAAATATTTGAAAGGATTTGTCGAACTGGTGGATGGGAAACCTTTCCCCTCCCCCACCCAGCAGAGGGAGCGTCTGAGCAGAAATAAGATGATACCCTGTGTGTTTCAGGACCACAGTGGACCTTTTGATGGCTCCTGGAGAGCCCAGTTTTGAAGCAGGACTGGAAATGAAGTGGTCTTTAAAAAAATTGTGCTATAATACACATACCGTAAAGTCTACCATTTGAAACACTTTTACGTGTGCACTGCGGTGGTATTAAGTGCATTCACATTGTTGTGCAGCCATCAACCACCATCCATCTCCAGAACTTTTTAAAATTGAGAAAGAGAGAGAGAAACATCAATTTGTTTTTCCATTTATTTGTGTACTCACTGATTGATTCCTGTGTGTGCCCCGATTGGGGATTGAACCTGCATCCTTGGTGTATTTGGATGATGCTCCAAACAAGCTCCCTGGACGGGGCCGTGTCCAGAACTTTGTTATCATCCCAAACTGAAACTGTGTTCCCACTAAATGATAACGCCCTTTTCCCCTCTGCCCTAGCCCCTGGCAGCTGCGATTCTGCTTTATGTCTCTCTGCGATTGTCTGTTCTAGGGACCTCACAAGTGTGTCCTGATCCTGGCTGCAGGCAGCAGGAGGTCAGGATGGAGGCAGGAGTTGCACTTGGGGGCGCCCAACTCGCCGCCTCCCAGGTGTGGATCTGGCCCTGGACAACATGCTGGTTCTTTGTGTCTATATTCTTGGGGGTGAGGGCAAGGATGCCCCTTCAACTCTCAGCTTCCAGGAGCTGGCAGGATTGTCCTTCGTGTCATGCGTCTACTCTCCCAGGCCCTCCAGACTCCCCTTTTTTAAAGCCCAAACCACGAGTGGGGCCTGAAAGCATCCTCTAAAGCCAAGGATGAGGAAGCTGGGTTGTGCCGCTGCCACCAGAGGCGAGGCCGTGATCTTGGAATACAGAAACCTGGCACATGTGCTCGTTCTAAAAATATAGCTCTTAAAATAGACCAGTCTGCACGGGAGGGGAGTATGCCCACCATGCAGGCTCTGAGGGGCCGCTGTACCGAGGGGAGGGGGCAGGGCCTACGAGGGGTAGGTGTGTCCTGGGGAGGGGCTGGTTCCCTGCCCACTGGGGGAGGGGAGGCCCGAGTTTTGCTACCAGGCACTCAGGTTTTGGGGTGGCCCCTCCAGCCTCTGGTCCTGACACCTCTTGTCTGTTCAATGTCTGCACATATGGAAATCTGAATAGAAGCCAGCCTTGAGCGAGGCCTTGGAAAAGCTGCAAACAACAGTTTGTGTTTGGGGTGTGAAGCTATAAATAGCCAGGAGGCCTGAGGGGGTTGGAGATTCAGTCAACTGTGAACAAGCTGGAGACAGGCTCCTTCTCAGGGATCCCAACGCCCTCCAGAAATGTGAGCTGTCTTGGCTCCCTGCACCAGCTCACGGTCACACACTGCAGTGACAGGGCCACCTGCAGGGACCAGCCCTCGCAACTAAGCTCGACCAGACTGCAGGACAAAATGCCAGAGCTGCTGTTCTAATGCAGGAGGGCCTTGAGCGCTGTCCCTGGCTCCCTGCCTTGAGTTATTCCCAGTAATTCAGCATTCGAGTCCCTTCTAAAAGGAGCCACCTTCCCTTTGGAGCCATCTCCAGGCCCCTCGTGAGAGGGGGGACTGGCCTGGTTCGGTGTGTCGATGGTTACACGTTCTAGGGGAGATCTGTGACCATTGGGGCCATGTGGACAGTGAGAGCCCCAGTGCATCAGAGGTGAGCATCGGGAGTTTAGGAAACTCTAGAAATCATTTGCAGAATTGGGCCTCTGTGTGTCTTTTCCTGGAGAAAGTGCGGGGCTTTCTTTTCCACGTTCTTGAAGGCTCCCTCTTCTCAACCACCATCAGCTAGATGATCTCTAAGTTTCCATCCAGTGCTGATGGTCTTAGATCCTGTTATCCCAGGTCAGGACAGTCTGAAAGTTGAATTTATTCTCAGAACAGATTTGGAAGTTTCTGTTTCTAGTGCCACTATGGGATTTGCTAGATGAACAGGCACCTCGGCGCGTTTGAGATTTCTGATCTTCAGGGGCCCCAGCTCCCGTGCCCTGCGCTGTGTTGTCCTTACCGTGCAGCAGTTGGGCTGAGTGGAGACTGTTCAAGGCGATTTGGTAACCACCGGGTTTCTGCCATGTGTCCTGAGCCCCCCACCCTGCCCCCACTGTGTTCCTCATCTCTCTGTCCATCGAGTCCAGGGAGTCTGCAGTGTGTCCCCACCGCGGCACCCGGCTTGCCTCTTCTGTCCGAAGTGTCCAGCTGCGCCCGGGTCCTGATCCTGGCAGACTTCAGGGTCTGATCAGGTGTCTTCCATGGGGCTGCAGCTACTGTGGCATTCCTCCGAATCCACATGGTATTGTTTTTTCAACTCTAAAAATTTTGTTTTTAAATTACCATACTGTCAAATTGGCTTTTTGAGGGGCGTGTGCAGTTGTTCTATGAACCTTAATACACGGAACCTCCACCACAATCAGGGTAGAGAACCACTCCATCACCCCAAACTCCCTGGTGCTGCCCCTTGGTGTCCCGCCAGTCCCAGCCTGACCCCGCAGTCACTCAGCAGCTCCCCGCCGTCCCAGGCTGGTCCCCTCGAGAGCGCCGTGTTGAAGCTAGCTCCTCCGCTTGCCCAAGGCCTCTGAGACTCATCCCGGCGTGTGCATCAGGGCTGGTTCCTCTTGGTCGCTGGGTCCATTGCCTTCGTACATTATTTGCACCTTCTCTTGGTGAATTTCACCTCCTTTTCTGCAGGTCCTGTGTCGCTAGAGCAAGAGGGCAGGGTTACTGATTCATTTTTATAACCTTCCAAGTGCTGTGCAAATAGTGGGCACTCGGCTGTCAGATGGATGAATGAGTGAACCGCAGTGAGTGATGTGAAAGTGAAATCAGTTTTTCAAACTTTAGTATTTTTTCTATTGTAAAAAGTTCTCTGATACATAACGGTCAATTTCCTGAATTGAAAGCAATTACTACCCCTCTGCGTTCT
>PVKM010044959.1:0-12090 GCA_004027735.1 Carollia perspicillata | reverse complement strand
CTTACTAGCACATTGCCTTTCCCATTCCCCTCTTCTTTCCTCAGGTGCCTTAGCTTTGCCTTTCTCGCTCCTAAGGTCCAAGGGCCCTTCTCTTGCTTCTGTAGCTTGTTTCCTGAGTCTGTGCTCACTACTGCTACCTCTAACTTTCTAAATAAACTTTCTCTAAAAAAAAAAAAAATGGAGATTGTGAATGGACCTTTTAAAGTTTATAAGTAATATTTTTTCTTTCTTTAAAATAAAACAGTAGATACAAAATAAAGACAATATCAATGGCTTTGTATTTATCTTAAATTTAGCATAACGAGTCCTCTACCTTAATTTCCACTTACTATCTCTTGTTTGTTGGAAACTTTGTGCATCTCCCTCTCTTACAATTTCAGCAAAAGGAATGTTTTTGTATTGCTGCAGATAAAAATACCAAGGAGGGTTTTCTTTTTGTGCTTATCCATCCAAATATTAAATGCAATTTTGATTTTATTTGAAAATAATAATGACAAAGAATACCTTACGAAAATTCAGAAGTCATACAACCTCAGGATTCAGAACTGCTTTAACAAACAGTACTACATTTTAAAACGTCACACTCTCAGCTGCAGGCACATGTACGATCGGAGAGGGAACCAGTCAGTATGTTCTACCGTTTTGTTCTTTTCCTGCCCTCTCATTCTGAATTTTTGTATGTCTGACAGGTGGAAAGACAGCATGAACTTTACCCCGACACATACCCCTGTCTGCAAAAAGTAAGATATTTGCTTATTTTTTAGTTGTTAAAGAATCAAGACTTCTATTAACCAGTGTTACCCAAAAAATCTGATTAAAAAAATAATCAAGACTTCTATAACCTTAGTGCAAGTTAGCTTACACTTCCACACTCTGGATTTGAACCATATTAGACTCATTATTCTTTTCTTATTATGTGGAATTTAGATTAAAAACAAGAACTTACTAAATGATAATACCAGAATCTGGACAGATTGAGTGGGCCTAGCACAGGGTTAGTGCGTCCTGGATTACAGAAGTGAGCAGGATACAAAGGGGACTTGCAGTGCTGGTTCTGCCATCACCTTGCTGCCTCATCCTCATTGCCACAATGCTCATCTGCAAAATCTCGGAAATATCTCTTAGTTCATCTACTAACCTATTTCCCAAGTTGTTATTAGGCAACCCCCTTGGAAAACATGAAACATTGGATAAACTAGTATTTCTGTCACAAGCTTTAATGATGGAGACAATATTAGATTTGTTTCTTCATGTTTGCTGAAAGTACATTTTAATATCTCTTCTATACATGCTCACTTATTAAAAGTGGTGACCATAACCTTTATGAACTACAACTCTTGGGTTCTGGTATACCAAGTTCATCGGCTCTGTTGTCTGTTTTGTTACCTAGTAAATTGCAGTCAGCCAAAACGGATTAATTTTCACATGAGGGTTTCTTCAGTTCTGCATCGTTTATTCTCTGCCTTTTGTTGTTTTAGCTTAAAAACACTTCTTGTCCAGCCTTTGACCACCTTAAATATTGTTTAGTCTTGGTTGGTATAATACAGATGTCTCCAGTGCTAGAGATCAGGATGTGATGTAGTTTTATAGTATTTTGGCTATATTTTCTAATTCTGACACTTATGTTATTCTTAAGTGTCACTTTATACATATGTGCACGAGTTTCTCTAGAATAAAAGGAATTGGAATTTTACTAGATTCTGCCAATTTGTCTCTAGTTTCACCAAGTTACACTTCGCCAGCAGTATAATTGTTCCTGTTGGCGTATGTCTTATATTAAATTTTCTGTTGGTACCAGGCTTTATTTTATATTTCATTTTTTTAAAATGAATTTTAGACTTCCAGCCAAGGTAGAGGTATAAGTAGATCCTATCACAACCAAAAGAAGGAAAACAACAAATTCAAAAACAGCCCTGGTTGGTGTGGCTCAGTGAATTGAGCACTGGCCTATGACCAAAGGGTCATTGGTACGATTCCCATTCAGGGCACGTGCCTGAGTTGTGGGCCAGAACTGCCAGACAATCGAACTGTATGGAAGTCCGACAACCAAAGAGTTAAAGAAGAAACATTCATTCAAACTGGTAGGAGGGGCAGAGAACTTGCACAGCAAGGCAGCAGCTGGTGGACAGGGGTGGGTAAGGTGGCGGCTGGCAGACCAGGTGGTCCCACATTTGCATGTGGATTAACCGAGAAGAACAACTAGGAAGTGAGACAGACTGTGCAACCCAGGGTTCCGGCGCAGGGAAATGAAGCCACAAAACCTCTGGCTACAAAAATCTGTGGGGGTTGCGGTGGTGGGAGAAACTTCCAGCCTCACAGGAAAGTTTGTTGGAGAGACCCATAGGGTCCTAGAATGTACACAAACCCACCCACCTGGGAATCAGCACCAGATGGGCCCAGTTTACTTGTGGGTAGAATTAGTGACAGAAAGCCGGCCGAGAGCTGAGCAAGCAGCATTGTTCCCTCTTTGACCCCTCCCCCAAATATAGCACCCTGCTCCAGGTAACAATGCAACCTGGGTTGCCCTGCCCTGGTGAATACCTAAGGCTCCACCCCCGAAACATAACAGGCTCCAGGAGACAAAAAAAATATGGCCCAAATAAAAGAAACATCAAAGTTTCAAAAATAGAATTAAGCAATGAAGAGATAGCCAACCTATCAATTGCAGAGTTCAGAACACTGGTTATCAGGATGCTCACAAGTGGTTGAGAATAGTCACAAAATGGAGGTAAAAGTGAAGGTTATGCAAGTGAAATAAAAATATATAGGGAACCAATGGTGTAGGGAAAGAAACTGGGACTCAAATCAATGATGTGGAGCAGGAGGAAGAAATAAAAACCCAACCGGAACAGAATGAAGGAATAAGAATTCAAAAAAATGAGTAGAGGCTTAGGAACCTCCAGGACAACTTTAAATGTTCCAACATCTGAATCATATGGGTGCCAGAAGGAGAAAAGGAAGAGCAAGAAATTGAAAACGTACTTGAAAAATAACAAAGGAGAACTTCTCTAATCTGGCAAAGGAAATAGATTTCCAGGTAGTCCAGGAAGCTCAGAGAGTCCCAAAGAAGTTGGACCCAAGGAAGCACACACCAAGGCACGTCATAATTACATTACACAAGATTAAAAGATGAGAGGATCTTAAAAGCAGCAAGAGAAAAGGAGACAATCACTTACAAAGTAGTTCCCCTCAGACTGTCAGCTGATTTCTCAAAAGAGACCTTGCAGGCAAGAAGGGGCTGGAAAGAAGTATTCCAAGTCATGAAAGGCAAGGACCTACATCCAAGATTACTTTATCCAGCCAAGCTATCATATAGAATGTAAGAGTGGATAAAGTGCTTCAGACAAAGTAGAAGCTAAAGGAATGCATCATCACCAAGACTTTATTATATGAAATATTAAAGGGACTTATCTAAGAAAAAGATGATCAAAAATACGAACAGTAAAATGACAACAAACTTGCAACTACCAGCAACTGAACATAAACACAAAGACAAAAACAAACTAAGCAAGCATCTAGAACAGGAACAGAATCACAGAAATGGAGATCACATGGAGGGTTATCAGTTGGGGAGTGAGAGAGGGAGAGGGGGAAAAGATACAGGAAATAAGAAGAATAAATGGTAGGTACAAAATATACATGCGGAGGTTAAGAATAGTATAGGAAATGAAGAAGCCAAAGAACTTATGTGTATGACCCATGGATGTGAACTAAGGGGTGGAGGTGCAAGACAGAGGGGAATAAAGGGAAAAAATGGGATAACTATAATAGCATAATCAATAAAATATTTTTTAAATGAATTTTAAAATTCATCAATTATACTCACTTTAAGAACATAAACCTCACCGTGGCTGGGTGGCTCAGTTGGAGCGTCATCCCATATACCAGAAAGTCTCAGGTTCAGTCCTTGTTCCCAGCACACACCTAGGTTGCATGTTCAGTCTCCAGTACTGGCATGTATAGGAGGCAACCAATTGACGTTTCTCTCCCTCTCCCTCCCTCCCTCTTCCCCTTCCTCCCCCTTCCTCCCCCTTCCTCTCTCTCTAAGATCAAGAAACATCCTTGGGTAGGGATTTCTGAAAAAGAACATAAACCTCTTTTTTAGTTAAAAAATTCTGTTTCATAAACTTTTAGATAATTTAATGAATATGCCCTTTCTGATTTCACATAGGCTGACAACTGCTTCCAAACATGGTTCTGCATGTGGCCTCAGTAGCTCTGCCAGGTGGAAGGGGGTGTCTTTCTCAGATTCAGTGGAGTCAACTCCGTTGCCTTCCACTGAAGATCGTCTGGCCATTCTCTGCCCTTCTCAAGAGCTTTTGGAATATTATCAGAAGAAGATGGCTGAGTGTGAAGCAGAAAATGAGGATTTGTTGAAGAAACTGGAACTATACAAAGAAGCTTGTGAAGGACAGGTAACAAAAAAGATGATGCATGCCCTTTTAGGACTGTGATTAAGTCTCTTCATGACTAGAGAGGACCTAGAAATGCCACCTTGTATCACAGGCAGATATTTTTTGACTACCTTCTACTCCAGCCTAGCTACGTCCCTTTGGGTCCTTTATCAGATCAAAGCCCACCCAAACTGCTCCACCTGTAAAATCATAAACTCTCATGTCTCCGTGTCTCTTACACTTTTAGTTCTTTCACCTCCATACACCTGACTTCATTATTACTTCCATGGCTCCTTGACTTTTCAGTTTTCCAAATGTTGCGTGCCAGTGTCTGACATTATGTCCTTCCTTTCTAACATGAACCGCATCACACTTCACTTTAATGATAACCGTACTGCCTGCACATGACTTCTTGCCTATTCTTTTGCTCCACTTACCTAGCAAAAACCCTAGCTGTACTTGAATTCTATTCTGGAGCAGGGTTTCTCGGCCTTGGCACTGCTGACATCTTGGGCTTTGTAATTCTTTATTGTGGGGTCTGTCCTATGAATTGTAGGATGTTTAGCAGCATCCTTGGCCTCTGCTTACTAGATACCAGCAGCACACACACACACCCTCACCCCACCCTGAGTTGTGACCATCAAAAGTACTTTAAGACATTGCCAACTTTCTCCTTGGGGTACAGGCAGAATTGCCCCTAGGTCACAAATCATTACAGAATAAATTCATGGTAAATAAATTCTTCTGTATCCTCAGTTACTGCACAGTAATTAACTTACCTACCCCTAGTCAGTTCCTTCTCCCTTCCTGTCTGTGTTGTACCTTCCCTACTGTCCTGCAGCCCGCAGGCCTGTCTCGGCTGTCTCTTGTCAGGCATCCTTGCTTTCTGGTTCACAGAGGAAATACCAGCTGTCATGCATGACTCCTTCCTGCCCATCCACACGGTCACCTACACCTGTGTCCATCTCTGTTCATGTCGCTTCAAGGACAAGATGTCTGTCCCTCTTCAAGCTGAATTGATCAGCTCTCTCCCTGGCCCCCATCCCTTTTTCCTCCTAAGAAACTCTTCATCGTTGCTCTTCCCTTTTGTTCCATCTTCAGCCTCCTGCTTAACCTGGGCTTCTTCTCCTCAGTACTGCCTGCACCTGACTCCTTGCTTATTCTTTTGCTCCACTTACATAGCAAATCTTCCTTTCATAGCGATCAAGTTTTTTTTTACTTAAAAAAATCCATTTTTTAATTGTACTTCCCACTCTAACTACTCTCTTATGTAGGTAGCTCTTTCTTTTCCTAGCCCCACTTCCAGAATAGTTTGACATTATCACCCATTCATGACTGTGACTATAGTTAGGCCTCTCTCCTTCCTCTGCTAGTAAAACTACTCGTGTGGTCTCTAGTTCCCATTTGCCAAAAAGATCTCCTCTTTGTAACCTTTGCAGTATTTGTCACTATTGACCTCTACTTTCTGAAAACTCTTCCTTTCTTAATTTCTATGTCATTTTTCTTTCCTGGTTTTTATCTCACCTCTCAGTCTCCATTAACAGGTCCCCTTCCTTAATCTTAAATGTCAGTGTTCTTGCAGATTGCATTATAAATTATTTTATTTTTACACACACTACTACGTATGAATAATAACATCCAAAATAGCTAATACTGACTCTTTTCTCTTAAGCTCCATGTTCATATGTTTATATCTGAACTAATCTTTTTCAACTCTACCCACACATACACATACACCACTACCATTTTCCTTCCCTCCATTTCTTTTCATTATTTTTATTTATTTATTTTAGAGATGGGGGAGGCAGAGAAATACTGATATGAGAGAGAAACATCAGTTGGTTGTCTCTGCCTTCTGCAAGTGCCCTGACAGGGGCAGAGCTCACAGTTGGCAAACCAGGCATGTGCCTTGAATGGGAGTTGAACTGGAGACCTTTCGGTTTGCAGGACAACACCCAACCAGTTGAGCCATACTGGCTAGGATCCTTCCTCAAATTCTTATCTCTTAACTATTTTCTTTATTCTGTGTCTTACTGTAATTCTGCCAGCCCCTACATTCAGTCACTTAGTAAATTCTGTTGATTCTGCTTCCTAAATATCCCTTGTTATGTCACCTGCATTATTACAATATCCTTCTTAACCAATGTCCAGACTCCAGTCGCATACCTCTTCCGTCTGCCTCTCGTTTTTCACTCCACTAACACTGAAATAGTTGTAGTTGTCCAAACGTTTAGGACTCTTTGATGGTTCTGTATTTACTGTTCTGTTTCCCGAGAGTACTCATCCTCATCTTGTCCCTAGCAGTCTTCATCTTTCAAGTTTCAGCTTTTATTTTATTTTTTATTATTTTTAAAGATTGTATTTATTTAATTTTTTAGAGGGGAAGGGAGAGAGAAAGAGGGAGAGTAACATCAATGTGTGGTTGCCTCTAGCACGCCCCCCAACTCGGTACCTGCCCCACAACCCAGGCCTGTGCCCTGACTGTAAATCAAACCAGTGACCCTTTGATTCACAGGCTGGTGCTCAACCACTGAGACACACCAGCCAGGGCTCAAATTTTATTTTTAAGATTTTATTTATTTTAGAGAGAAGGGAAAGTAGGAAGAAAATGAGGGAGAGAAACATTGATCAGTTGCCTCTCGCACGCCCTCATCAGGGACCAGACCCAAAACTGAGGTCTTGACTGAAAATCAAACTGGCGACCCACACTGGTCAGGGCTCAACTTTCAACTTTTTAATAGTGGTCTCTGGCTTCCCAAAAAGGCTTCAGAGATTTTACTATAGTCGTACTTTTCCTTCTACCATTTTACTAGATATGTTCCTCTGTGAAATAATTGTTTTATTTAATTGTTTGTACACGTCTCTTCGCAAAATTCCTTAGCTCTAGGAAGAAAACATAACTTTGCATTTTTATGTTTCAAAATGTCATAATGCTTATTGAATAGAAAGCATTTTTAAAAAATTATATAAAGAACGGGTGAATCAGGTGGCATTCTGGGTTCCATAGTCTGTAAAAGATAGGAGAGCTTCGATATTATATGGAAGCATACTCACTTTGTAACTTTTAAACTCGAGTCTATGTACAATGTACTGTTGTCATTTGAAGTCTGTGTTGGCAAAACCATTCACATTCTAATATTTCTATGTGTACTGTCACTTCCATATACAGGAGATACTCCTGTGAAGCTCAGTCTCTTCTTTTTTTTTTATTTTTTTAATTTAATATTTTATTTATTTTTAGAGAGAGGGGAAGGGAGGGAGAAAGAGAGAGGGAGAAACATCCATGTTTGAGAGATATATCAATCAGTTGCTTCTTGCATGCCCCCAGCTGGGTACCTGACCTGCAACCCAGGCATGTCCTCACTGGGAATCGAACCAACGACCTGAAAGGCCAGCACTCAATTCACTAAGCCCTACCAGCCAGAGCCGAGTCTCTTTTCAATGACTTTTTTTTTTTTGTCCCCAGCACAAACTAGAATGGGATTTGCAGCAGAGGGAGGAAGAGATTGCCGAATTGCAGAAAGCTCTAAGTGATATGCAAGTCTGCCTCTTCCAGGAACGAGAACATGTTTTGCGCCTCTACTCAGAAAATGACCGACTGAGAATCAGGTAATGAGTAGGAGAAGGAAAATATGGAAGTTATATTTCTAAATTACACTAAACAAGATAAATTTCTCTGTGGTAATTCTCTTAGGTTGTATTTCCCAGGCAAAACACTCTGGAGATAGAGATTTTCCTGTGGGATGGTTAGTAGCAAAGCTCTCCAGAATATCTGTGAGCAGACTTGAGCAGGGAAAGAATCTGAAGTGTGATACGGTGGTAACAGAGGCTTTAGCCAGCCCTACAGGGGAAAAGGAATCACACTTTTGTACCTCCACAACAATCAGGCATTTGATGTAGGCTGCCACCAGGGAGGGGGTGTAAACTTGGGAGAGGCAGCCCCCTCAGCCAAAGGCAGTTCCTGGAGAAGGACTCAACAACTGAGGGATATGTGTCTTGGTCCTGAAGGTGGCATCTGAACAGTGTTGTACAGTATCCACTATAGTACATGTTTTTAAAAATAACTTTTAATTTTGTATTAAAAATACAATTGACCAACAATATCATTTTAGTTTCATGTGTACAACCCAGTGATTAGACATGTATGTAATTTATGAAGTGATCATCCCAATAAAATTAGTACCCACCTGGCACCATGCAGTTATTACATTATTGACTATATTTCCTGTGCTATACTTCACATCCCATGACTGTTCTGAAACTACCAAGTTGTAATACATCTCAGTCCCTTCCTTTTTCACCCATCCTCCCATCCCCTCTCACCTGGCAGTCATCAAAATGTTCTCTTATCTACGAGTCTGTTTCTGTTCTGCTTGTTTGTGTATTTTATTCTTTAGATTCCACATATAAGTGAAATCATATAGCACCTTTCTTTCTCTGTCTGACCCATTTCACTCAGCACAGTACCCTCTAGGCCACCCATGTTTTTGCAGATGGCAAGATTTCATTCTCTTTTTATGGCTGAGTCATATTCCATTGTATGTATACATCACTTCTTCTTTATCCATTCATCCATTGATGGACGCTTAGGTTGCTTCCATATCTTGGCTATTGTAAATAAGGCTGCAGTGAACATATGGATGCACATGTCTTTTCAATTCAGTGTTTTGGGTTTCTTCAGAAAAATATTCAGCAGTGGAATTGCTGGGTCCTTGTTATAGTCTTTTTTTTAAAGATCTTATTTATTTATTTTTAGAGAGAGGGGAAGGGTGGGAGAGAGGGAGAGAAGCATCAGTGTGTGAGAGAAACAGACATGCGAGAGAATCACAATCAATTACATCTTGCAGGCCCCCAACCAGGGGCCTGGCCCACAAGCCAGGCATGTGCCCTGACCAGGAACTGAACCATTGACCTTTTGGTTTCTGAGATGACAACCAACACAGAGTAATACCACTCAGGGCTTTTTTTTTTTAATTAATTATTTTTTTTAGCGAGAGGGAAAGGGAGGGAGAAAGAGGGAGAGAAACGTCAATGTGCAAGATAAACATCATCATTTGCTTTTCACATGCCCCCATCTCGAGACCTGGCCTACAGCCTAGTCATGTGCGTTGAGCAGTAATCAAACCAGTGACCTTTCAGTTTGTAGGATGATGCCCAACCCACTGAGCCACACCAGCCCAGGCTTTTCTTTGTTTTAAAGTCTGTCTCGTCTGAAAAAAGTATTGCTACTCTTTTATTTGTTTTTGATTTTTTTGTTTCCATTTTCATGAAATACCTTTTTCCATCTCTTTTGTTTCAGAGTGTGTGTATCTTTCGATCTGAAATCTTTTGTAGATAGTATTTTAAGGGTCTTGTTTTCTTATCCAGTCAGCCACCATCTGTCTTTGATTAGAGAATTTAAAGTAATGTTGATAGATATGTATTTATTGCCATTTCATTTTTCATATTTTTGGTTTCTATTTTTCCTTCTTAAAGAAAACTCCAACACTTCTTGTAATACAGATTTGGTAGGGTAATTTTCGTTGTAAGTCCTTTATTTGCCAGTCCCTTTTGGCTGCAAAATTTCTGTTGAGAAATCAGCTGACAGTCTTGAGAGCTCCCTTGTATGTAACTGACTGCTCTTCTCTTGTTGCTTTAAAGAATCTCTCCTTGTCTTTAACCTTTGACATTTTAATTATGATGTGTCTTGGTGCAAGCCTCTTTGGGTTTATCTTGTATGGGACTCTATGTGCTTCCTGGCCTTGTGTGTCTTTCCTTCACCAGGTTAGGGAAGTATTCAGTGTTTATTTCTTCTAGGTTCTTAATCACTTGCTCTCTCTCTCCTCTTTCTGGTTCCCCCATGGTGTGGATGTTGTTATGCTTGATGGTGTCCCAGAAGTCCCTTAAACTGTCCTCATTTTTTAAAATTCTTTTTTCTTTTTGCTACTCCGATTGGGTGTTTTCTGCTACCTTGTCTTCTAAATCACTGATTCACTCCTCTGCTTCATCTAATTTGATGTTGATTCCTTCTACTGTATTATTTTAAATTAAATATTTTATTTATTTATTTTTAGAGAGAGGGGAAGGGAAGGAGAAAGAGAAAGAGAAGCATCAATGCGTGGTTGCCTCTCACACACCCCCTACTGGGGGAGTCACAACCCAGGCCTGTGCCCTGACTGGGCATTGAACCAGCGACCCTCTGGTTCGCACTCCAGTCTTCAGTCTGTTGAACCATACCAGCCAGGGCAGAAATATGTCATTCGTATTTTAATATGGATTGCGTTGAATCTATAGATTGCTTTGGGTAGTATGGACATTTTGATGATGTTAATTCTTCCAATCCTTAAACATGGTATATGCTTCCATTTGTTTGTGTCTTCCGTAATTTCTTTCTCCAGTGTTGTGTAGTTATCTGAGTATAGGTCTTTACCTACTTGGTTAGGTTTATTCCTAGGTATTTTATCTTCTTTTTGCTGTAGCAAACAGGATTTTTTTTCCTGATTGCTGTTTCGGATATTTCATTGTTGGCATACAAAAATGCTTTCGATTTCAGAATATTGACTTTGTATCCTTCTGCTTTGCCAAATTCATTTATTAGGTCGAGTAGTTTTTTTGTGGAATCTATAGAGTTTTCTATGTATATTACCATGTCATCTGCATACAATGACAGTTTTACTTCCTCCTTCCCAGTTTGGATGCCTTTTATTTCTCCTTCTTGTCTGATTGCTGTGGCTAGGGCTCCCAATGCTATGTTGAATAGAAGTGGTGAAAGTGGACATCCTTGTCTTGTTCTGATCTTAGTGGGAAAGCTTTTAGATTTTGCCCATTGAGTTTGATGTTGGCTGTAGGTTTTTTGTATATAGCCTTTATTATGTTGAGGTATGTTACCTCTGCTCTCACTTTGCTGAGTGTTTTTAACATAAATGGTTGTTATAACTTATCAAATGCTTTTTCTGCATCTATGGATATGATCATGTGCTTTTTGTCTTTGCTTTTGTTTATGTGGTTTATTACATTTACTGATTTGCGAATGCTGAACCATCCTTGCATCCCTGAGATGAATCCCACTTGGTCATGGTGTATGATCTTTCTGATGTATTGGTGGATGCAGTTTGCCAATATTTTATTGAGGATTTTAGCGTCTATGTTCATCAACAATATTGGCCTGTAGTTTTCTTTCTTTGTTGTGTCTTTATCTGGTTTTGGGATTAGGATGATGCTGGCCTCATAAAGAGTTTGGTAGTCTTCCTTATTCTTGGATTTTTTTGGAATAGTTTGTGAAGGATAGGGGTTAGCTCTGCCTTAAATAAAAATATGGAATGCTTCACAAATTTGCATGTCGTCCTTGCGCAGGGGCCGTGCTAATCTTCTTTGTATCTTTCCAGTGTTAGTACATGTGTTGCTGAAGCAAGCACCAACTTTGTTCTTTTTTCAAGATTGTTTTGACTATTTGGAGTCTCTCAAGAGTCTGTATGAATTTTAGGATGGACTTTTAAAATATTTTTTAAAATATTTTTTATTGATTATGCTGTTACAGTTGTCCCATTTTCTCCCTTCACTCCCCTCTACCCTGCACACCCCCTCCTAAGATTCCCCCCCTTTAGTTCATGTCCATGTGTCATACATATAAGTCCTTTGGCGTCTTCATTTCCCATATTATTCTTGCCCTCCCCCTGTCTATTTACTACCTACCATCTATGCTACTTATTCTCTGTAC
>PVKM010044958.1:0-12095 GCA_004027735.1 Carollia perspicillata | reverse complement strand
GATCCCATTTCAGTACAGCTATGTGAAAATGCACAGAAAATTCCTTGGAGGTTATATAAAAAGCTGTGGATGGCACATAGTATATCTGGAGATTGGGATCAGGTATGAAAGATTTTTTTATTGTAAAACTTCTGTATTATATCATTTTTGTTTTTATAGTGGGTATTTAAATTTTCTTCATGAAGGAATGGAAACATAATACAGAAAATTAGTTTCTAGTTAGCTAGAAACTTAGTTTTCAAAATGTTTTAAATGATATTTAAAGGATAATTCAAAAATATTAAAGTAATCTACATAAAAATCCTGAATTATTTTTACAAAGATTCCCATTAAATTGGTGAGGTTTACTAAAAAGGAGGCTAAATTATGTTCCTTAAGTATGAAAATTCAAAATACATCTTTTTACTCCAGTCAATTTAAAAAATATAAAAGAATTATGTTGAAAAACTTAAAGGCATTTTTTTAAAAGAGAGAGCATATAATTTCCATAGTACTGAAGAACCTAAAAGCAAAGAAAGCACAGTTCCCATAGCAAGTAATAAAAAAATATAAAAATTTTTAAAAAGGAAAAAATAAGTACTTAGGTATTATAAGCAGACTATCAAAGAATATGCTGGAAGATTATACATATCAGTACTCATTAAAATAACTGACTTAACGTAATTGTATTCTAATTCTCTATTTAGAGACAGAGACTGAAACTGGGTCAAAATGTAACATAATACTATTTTGGGGAAACATAAAATATTACCAAAAATTAAAAACAAATACACAGGTAAAGATACATTTGGCAAATGCAAATAAAAATAATATTAATATCTAAGTAGAAGTGGAAGCAAAAATGGAATTAAGTTGTAAAAAAGTCATTTTATATTATTGGATGTAACTGAGAACTAATAATAGCAAACATATATTGAATGCTTGCCTTTTGCCAGGCTCTATTCTCGGTGCTTTACTGGTCTTATTTAATATTCACAACAAGCCATTTTTGGTTTAGCTACGACAAACTATTATCATCCCCATTTTACACATAAGGAAACAGAAGCATAATGTGGCTACTAAGTCAAGGGCACAGGGTTCCAAGGACCCACAGGCAGGATGGGTACAGCTAAGATTAGATGTAGGAATTCTGGTTTCAGATGTAGCAGCCTCAAAGCTTTGGTACAGAATACATTTTACTGGAATATGCAAAATAAAAGCTGTTTTTAAGAAACTAATAAGTTGTGGGAGATTTTGATGTGCTTCACAGACTTTGAAAAATCTGGGTAAAAAAAAATAAGATAAAGAAAGAAGAAAATCTGGGGACTTTTTTTGGCACAAATTTTTGAGGGAAAAATAAGAATGTGTGTTGTACATGGGCATAATGATTACATACTATGGTTATAATAATCCCATGTATAATGCACACAAAAACATGGGTGTGCATTATATATGGCAAAATACAGTAATTAACCTTTTAGGCTAATTCTGTTGTCCTGTCAAAAGTAAACAATTTAATACAAGACCTATTTGAACAATGATTTTAGGATATTGGTTTGGACTTGCAATTATATAACCATAATACCAAAGAAAGGAATAAGGATACATAGGTAAAAATAAAGCAATAGATACTACAGGTGGGAAGAAATTTTGAAATTTGGCATTATGGAAAGTGATTTACTTGTTAAGTGATTTTTTAGTTAAATTTAAAAAATAATTCATTAATGGAAGTATAAGTCAATAGTTTAGAAAAAAATGGACTTTTGAAACTTTCCTGAAAACCAATTGTGTATGTTTCATTATGGTCTCTTATCTTAAAAGCATACCATATAAAAATAAAATAGTGTCATATATTTGTCAAGAAGCATCAATTTATGTTTGAGATTGGAAGGTATTTAGATTAATGATGGAACTGATTTTTGACCCTGTCACATAGTAAGTTAAAAAGAATTCTGCATTGAAAATGTGATGCCACTTTATGATTTGGTATTAGCAAATTGCATGCACAGAAACTTTGTGTTCATTGAAACATATAGTGCAAAAAATAATAAAGTAGGAACTTCTGTCAACTCAGTGAGCTAAACAAATGAGATTTTACCTTTCTTCATGGTTTGGAACGTCATCTCTTCTGAGTTCATGGGAAACTGTCCTGGGTGTCTGCCCTTGGTTTCTCACAGTGAGACTGCACAAAACATGACATTTACTTGTCAGTTGACATCATCTAAAGAAAGCTCCAGATTACCAAGAACTTTTTTTCTTGGAAAATGACCCTGATTAGTTTTCTCAGAAAAACCAAAAATATGAAAATAAAGTATTAGCAAAATAAATTACATTTATAATATGGTGGTCTACACTAATCAAGTGAGAGTTTACATTTGGAAAAATAATTCTTTTCATAAAAACGTGTCCATTAAAAATAGTAAAAAAGTAAGATTATCAGGAATGTTTTGTGTTTTCATTTCCTTTTTGTTTCTCAAATATTTTATTTATTTCATTTTGTTTCATTTCATGCATGTTAAAAACAAGTATATATTCTCCAAAGTTTGTTTGCAGTGAAAACGGAGGCTTTATATATTTATAGGCACATATACAAAAGCATCAGAGAGAACCAGGAAAGTGTGTAATGAAAATCTATTGTATTGTTCAAGAGAATTTAAGTTTCCTTATACACATTTTGTACTTTCCTTTGTAAATCTATTCCAAATATTTTTGTTTTTATTGTAAATGGAATTTTCACTTCCACCTCACCTTCTAACAGCTATTACTTGTACATATGAAGGCTATTACTTTCTAAATAGCTATATCAAACTACCATTTATATATCATAAAGTTACAATTTGTTTTTTGTTGTTCAAGTACAGTTGTCTTCATTTTCCCCCATCATTCCCTCCCAGGTATCCCTCCCTCCCTCCCCTGATCCCACCCTCCCTTGGTTTTGTCCATGTGTCCTTTATAGTTGTTCCTGAAAACCCCTCCACACTTCCCCAACATTATTCCCTCCCACCTCCTCTCTGGTTACTGTCAGTTTGTTCTTAATTTCAATGTCTCTAATTATATTTTGCTTGCTTGTTTGTTTTGTTGATTAGGTTCTACTTATAGGTAAGATCATATGGTATTTGTCTTTCACCACCTGGCTTATTTCACTTAGCATAATGCTTTCCAATTCCATCAGAGAGATGTAAATTAAAACCACAATGAGATACCACTTCACACTGGTGAGAACGGCCATCATAAACAAATCAACAAACAACAAGTGTTGGAGAGATTGTGGAGAAAAGGGAGCCCTAGTGCACTGTTGGTGAGAATGCAGACTGGTGCAGCCACTGTGGAAAACAGTATGGAATTTCCTCAGAAAACTAAAAATGGAACTGCCTTTTGACCCAGCAATTCCACTGCTGGGATTATACCCTAAGAATTCTTCATTTACTGATGGGCATCTAGGTTGCTTCCAGCACTTGGCTATTGTAAATTGTGCTGTTATGAACATTGGGGTGCATAGGTTCTTTTGGATTGGTGTTTCAGGGTTCTTAGGATATAATCCTAGCAGTGGAATTGCTGGTTCAAAAGGCAGTTCCATTTTTATTTTTCTGACGAAATTCCATACTGTTTTCCACAGTGGCTGCACCAGTCTGCATTCCCACCAACGGTGCATTAGGATTCCCTTTTCTCCACATCCTCTCTAGCACTTGCTGTTTGTTGATTTATTTATGAAAGCCATTCTGGCAGGTGTGAGGTGTTTTCTCATTGTGATTTTAATTTGCATTTCTCCGATGATTAGTGATATTTGGCATCTTTTCATATATTGATTAGCCATGTGTATTTCCTCTTTGAAGAATTGTCTACTCAGGTCCTTTGCCCATTTTTAACTGAATTGTTTCTCTTTTTGGTGTTGAGTTTTACAAGTTTATTATAAATTTGGGATATTAACCTCTTACGAGATGTATCATTGGCAAATATATCCTTCAATTTAGTGGATTGTTTTTTATTTTGTTGATTGTTTCCTTTGCTGTGCAAAAACTGTTTAGTTTGATGTAGTTCCACTTGTTTGTTTTTTCTTTTGTTTCCCTTGCCCAAGCAGATGTATTCGAAAAAATATTACTATGAGGAACATCAGAGATCTCACTGGCTATGTTTATTCTAGGATATTTATGGTTTCAAGTCTAGCATTTAAGTCTTTAATTCTTTTGAGTTTATTCTTATGTATGGTGTAAGAAGGTGGTATAGTTTCATTTGTTTTGCATGTATATGTCCAATTTTTAACACCATTTATTGAATAGACTATCTTTACCTCACTGTATTTTTTTGCCTTCACTGTCAGATATTAATTGACTATAAAGATGGGGGTTTATTTCTGGGCTCTTTATTTTGTTCTTTGATCTATATGTCTTTTTTTTTTTAGTGCCAGTACCATGCTGCTTGATTACTGTGGCCTTGTAGTAAAGTTTAGTATCAGGTATCATAATTCCTCCAACTTTTTTCTTTTTTCTCAAGAGTGTTGTGGCTATTTGGGGTCTTTTGTGATTTTATGTAAAGTTTTGAAATACTTGTTCTTGTTATGTGAAATATGCCATTGGTATCTTGACAGGAATTGTGTTGAATCTATAGGTTGCTCTGGGTAGTATGGACATTTTCATGATGTTAATTCTTTCAAGCCATGAACAAGGTATATGCATCCACTTATTTATATATTCTTTATTTATCATCAGTGTCTTATAATTTTCTGAGTACAGGTATTTTACATCCTTGGTTACGTTTATTCCTGGGTATGATTTTGAAGCAATGGTTAATGGGATTTTTTTCTTACTTTCCTTTTCTGATAGTTTATTATTGGTGTATAAAAACGCAACTGATTTCTGGGTATTTATTTTGTATTCTGTGGTTTTATTGAATTTTTATCCATTCTAGTAGCTTTTTGGTGGAATCTTTAGGGTTCTCTACAGTATCATGTCATCTGCAAATAATGACAGTTTTACTTCTTCCTTTGCAAGGTGGATCCCTTTTATTTCTTCTTGCCAGATTTCTGTGGCTAGGATTTCTAGAACTATGTTAAGTAAGAGTGATGAAAGTGGACATCCCTGTGTTGCTCCTCATCTTAAGGGAAATACTCATAATTTTTGCTCATTGAGTTTGATGTTGGCTGTGTGTTTGTCAACTCTGACCTTTATTATGGTGAGGTTGTTCTCTCTATTCCCACTCTGCTGAGAGTTTTTATTGTTAATGGGTGCTGAATTTTATCAAATGCTTTTTCTGTATCTGTTTATATAATCATGTAGCTTTTATCCTTCATTTTGTTTATATGGTGTATCAGTTTTATTGATTTGTGGATATTGTACTATACTTGTATCCTTGGACTAAATCCCACTTGATCATGTTGTATGGTTATTTTAATGCATTGCTGGATCTGGTTTGCTATTTTTTTTGAGGATTAATATCTATATGCTTCAAGGATATTCGCCTATAATTTTATTTCTTTGTAGTGTCCTTATCTGGTTTGGGAATTAGGATAATGCTAGCCTCGTAAAATTAGCTGGAATTCTTCCCTCCTCTTGAATTTTTTTGGAATAGTTTGAGAAAGATAGGTGTTAGCTCTTTTTTGAATATTTGGTAAGACTCACTGGTGAAGCCATCTGGTCCAGGACTTTTGTTTGTTCAAAGTTTTGTGATTACTGCTTCTACTTCACTGGTTGCAACCTGTCTATTCAGATTCTCTGATTCTTCCTGATTCAATTTTGGATGATCGTGTATTTCTAGGAATTTATCCATTTCTTGCAGATTGTCCAATTTATCAACATATAGTTGTTAGTAATATTTTCTTACAATCTTTTGTATTTCTTTGGTGTCTGTTGTTACTTCTTGTCTTTTATTTCTTGTTTTATTTTTATTCTTTTGGGTCCTCTCTCTGTGTTTCTCTTTGAGCCTGGTTAAAGTTTTGTCAACATTGTTTATCTTTTTAAATAACCAAGTTTTGGTTTCATTGATTTTTATATTGTTGTTTTAGACTCCAATTCATTTATTTCTCTGATGTATACTTTTTTAATCCTCACCCAAGGATATTTCTATTATTGATTTTAGATATAGAGAAAGGAAGAGAAAGAGAGAAAGATTGATGAAAGGCAGGAACATCAATTGTTTGCCTCTCATACATGCCCTCACCATGGATTGAACCCTCAACCTATGTAAATGCCCTGAGCAGAAATTATACTTGCATTCTTTAGGTATATGAGACAATGCACCAACAATGTGCCAACCAACTGAGCAACCCAGCCAGGGCTGCTCTGATCTTTATTTCCTTCCTTCTATTCGCTTTGGGCTTTGTTTGCTGATTTCTCCCCCAGTTTTTAAAGTAAAACTTGACTCTTATTTGAGATTTTTCTTGTTTCATGAGATAGGCCAGTATGCTATGAATTTACCTCTTATAACTGTTTTAACTGTGCCCTACAGATTTTGACTTACTGTGTTCTCATTTTCATTTTTTCAAGATATTTTTTGATTTCTTCCTTGACCTTATTGTTAACCTATTCATTTTTTTGCTAATATGTTATTTAGCCTCTATGTCTTTATGTGTTGTCAGTTTTTTTCTTGTGATTGATTTCCAGTTTCATTCCATTATGATGAGAAAAGTTGCTTGATATGATTTCAGTATTTTTAAAATTATTGAGACTTGTTTTGTGTCCCAACATTTGATCTATCCTAGAAAATGTTCCATGTACATTTGAAAATAATGTATGGCTACCCCAGCATTTTTTTTCTTTGTGTGAAATATCTTTGTTCATCCCTTTACTTTTAGTCCATCTCTATCTTCCTTTCTGAGGTGGATCTCTTGTAGACAACTTATATATGGGTTTTGTTTTCTTATCCATTCAGCTACCTTATGTCTTTTGATTGTAGCATTTAAGGCATTTACATTTAAAGTGACTATTGATAGGTACATATTTATTGACATTTTCTTCTTTTAACTATGTTCCTTTTTTCTCCTCCTTTTCCTCCTCCATTTTTTTCTTCAAGGAGGCCCTTAAACATTTCTTGTAATACTGGTTTGGTGGTAACAAACTTCTTTAGCTTTTCTTTTCATGTCTGGAAAGCTCCTTATTTCTTCCTCAATTATAAATGATAGACTTTCTGGGCAAAGTAGTCTTGGTTGTAGGTCTTTGCTTTCCATGACTTTGAATATATCATGCCAGTCCCTTCTAGCCTAAAATGTTTCTATGGAGAAAGCAGCTGACAGTCTTATAGGAGCTTCCTTCTGGATAACTAACTGTCTTTCTCTTATAAATTTAAAGGTCCTGTCTTTGTTTTTAACCTTTGGTATTTTAATTATGATGAATCTCCGTGTAGGCCTCTTTGAGACCAGCTTGTTTGGGACTTTCTGCCCTTTCTGGACTCTTGTTTTCACCAGGTCATGGAAGATTTTGGTCATTATTTCTTCAAACACATTCTCGGGCTCTTGTTCTTTCTCTTCTCCTTCTGGTACCCCTATGATGCAGATGTTATTATGCTTCACATTGTCCCATAGGTTCCTTAAACTATTCTCATTTTTTTAAATTATATTTTTCTTTTTGTTGCTATGATTGGGTTTTTATTCTACCTTGTTTTCAAAATTTCTAATTCAATTGTTTCATTCCTACTCTTTATTCCTGCCCATGTATTCTTCATTTCAGATATTGTATTTTATTTGTTTTTTATGGTATTATGGCCTTTTAAATGCTGCTGAGCACCTTTATAACCATTATTTTGAACTCTATATGTGATAAATTGCTTGCCTCCATTTCATTTAGTTCTTTTTCTGGAGAATTCTCTTGTTCTTTCATTTGGGGCCAGTTTCTTTGTCTTCCCATTTGACTGCCTTTTTGCTTTCGTTTTTGTGTATTAGCTGAATCTGCTATGACTCCTAGTCTTGGTAGGGTGGCTTATGTATTAGGTGTCTTGAGAGATCTGGTGGTGCAGTCTCCTTGATCACCTGAGCAAGGTGTTCCAGGAATGTCCCTTGTGTGGGTTATATGGGCCTTCCTGCTGTAACTGAGTATTCATTGCTACTGGCCCATTTGTGCTTGGATTCAACCTTAGGCAGGCTGGCTGGCTGTGAGTCTCAGCCCTGAGCACAACATATGTGCTGATGTGTAGGTGCTGACAACCCATTGCAGAATTCAATTCAGCAGGGTCTTTTGCCTGCCAAGGTCTCCCTTTGGACATTCTGCTTGTGAAGCTTATTGGATACTTTTCTGTTGTTGTCTGAAACTAGTGATTGGATATGTTGATTCTGAGCCTGTAGAGAGGGACTCTGGTTCAGGTCAATTTCAGATGGTGACTGTGACTGGCCCTGGGCAACCTGTTTGAAGCTACAAAGTGATCCACAGGAAGGACCACGCTGGTCACCATGGCCAGTGTTTACTAGCTCTGGGTCTGTAGACTGGTCAGCAAAAGCTCCAAAGCATCCAAGATCCACCTCTGCCTTCCTCTGTCTGCTGGCTGCCTGTTAGGCTCAAAAACTGACAGAGCCTGGCTGTAACCACAGCAGGCTGAAAGCTCTACAGGGTGGGGCAAGAAGGATTGCAGAGGGTGGGGCTATTGCTTTCCCCCAGGCTGATGCTATACAGGGAGCAGTGCTACACACAAGAAGTATGGTGTCTGCAGTATGTGAGAGTGACTCAGTACAGGGATCCTGATGGCTGTCCCTTTAGCTCTCTCCAAAGAGCCACAAATCTCAGACTTTTCTCATGCAACTCTTGTATATTCATTTTCCCTCTGCCAGGGCCCCTAGTGAGTGGCTGAAAATGATATTTTTTGTGTTTGGACCTTTAGGAGGGTGCCTGTGTCTCTAGTGGACTCCTGTCTCTCCCTGACAGACAGAAACCTCGGTGCATTTCATAGCCAGATGCTATGTGGGTACCTCTTCCTGTCTCTAGTGCTCTAGGTTGGGGAGCCTGACTTGGGGTTGATATTCCATGCTTTTCAGGGGGAAACCCCTATAGCTGAGATATCCTTCCAGAGACTCAGCAGGCACCCATAGGATTGGGGCCAGCTGTTTATGCATCTCTGCCCTTCCTACCAGTCTTGATGTGGCTTCTTCTGTAAGTCCTTGGTTTTAAGGCTTCACTTCAGCTAGTCTTCCATGAGTTATTCAGGGTAATTATCAATAGGGGACATATCAATAAAAATGTTGCTGCGTGAGATATCTGGGATTTTCCTGCCTATGTTCTCCTTTATGACTTTAATGGTGTCATGGCTTATATTCAAATCTTTTATCCACCTTGAATTTATTTTTTGCGTATGGTGTAAGTTGGTGCTCAAGTTTCATTTTTTTTTTTGCACATAGCTGTCCAGTTCTCCCAACAACATTTGTTGAAGAGGCAATTTTGTACTCCATTTTATGTTGCTGCCCCTTTGTCAAATATTAATTGACCATAGAGACTTGCATTTATTTCTGGGCTCTCTGTTCTGTTCCATTGGTCAATGTGCCTGTTTTTATGCCAGTACCAGGCCGTTTTGATTACAGTGGCCTTGTAATACAGTTTGGTATCAGGTATTGTCATCCCTCCTACTTTGCTCTTCTTGCTCAAAATTGCAGCTGCTATTCAGGGTTGTTTATGGTTTCATATAAATTTTTGAAGCGTTTGTTCTATGTCTGTGAAATATGCCATTGTTACTTTAATAGGTATTGCATTGAATCTGTAAATCACTTTGGGTAGTATGGACATTTGATGATGTTAATTCTTCTGATTTATGAACACAGTATATATTTCCATTTGTTTGTGTCGTCTTTCATTTCTTTCTTCAGTGTTGTATAGTTTTCTGAGTACAGGTCTTTTACCTCCTTGGTTAGTTTATTCCTAAGTATTTTATTTTTCTCGTTGCTATATCAAATGGGATTTTTTTCTTGATTTCTGCTTCAGCTGTTTCATTGTTGGTATACAAAAATGCCTTTGATTTCTGAATATTGACTTTGTATCCCGCTGTTTTACCAAATTCATTTATTAGGTTGAGCAGTTTTTTGGCTGAGTTTATAGGATTTTCTATGTATAGTATCATGTCATCTGCAAACAATGACAGTTTTGTTTCCTCTTTTCTGATTTGGATGCCTTTTATTTTCTTTTCTTGTCTGATTGCTGTGGCTAAAATTTCCAATACTATGTTGAATAGAAGTGGTGAAAGTGGACAACCTTGTCTTGTTCCTGATCTTAGTGGAAAAGCTTTTAGTGTTTGCTCATTGAGTATGATGTTGGCTGTAGGTCTGTCATATATGGCCTTTATTATGTTGAGGAATGCTCCTTCTATTCCCACTTTGCTGAGTGTTTTTATCATAAATGGGTGGTATACCTTATTAAATGCTTTTTCTGTGTCTATTGATATGATAATGTGATTTTTGTCTTTGCTTTTGTTTATGTGATGTATTACATTGATTGATTTGCGGATATTGTACCATCCTCGCATCCCTGGGGTGAAACCCACTTGGTTATGGTGTATCATCTTTTTAATGTATTGTTGGATGTGGTTTGCCAATATTTTTTTGAGGATGTTAGCATCTCTGTTCATCAGTGATATTGGCCTGAAGTTTCTTTCTTTGTTGTGTTTATCTGGTTTTGGGATTAGGATGATATGGCTTCATAAAAAGAGTTTGGGAGTCTTCCATCACTTTGGAATTTTTGGAATAGTCTGTGAAGGATAGGCGTTAGCTCTTCTTTAAATGCTTTGTAGAATTCTCCTGTGAAACCATCTGATCCAGGGCTCTTGTGTGTCGGGAGTTTTTTGATCACTGCTTCAATTTCATCTGCTGTTATTGGTCTGTTCAGGCTTTCTGCTTCTTCTTCATTTAGTTTTGGAAGATTATATTTTTCTATAAATTTGTCCATTTCACCTAGGTTTTCATATTTTTTGGCATACAGCTCTTCATAGTAATTTCTTACAATCCTTTGTATTTCTGTGGTGTCAGTTGTAATATCTCCTCTTTCATTTCTGATTGTGTTTATTTGGGTCCTCCCTCTTTTTGTCTTGATGAGCCTGCTTAAGGGCTTGTTGATTTTGTTTATCTTAAAAAAAAAGAGCTCCTGGATTCATTGATCCTTAGGATTGTGTTTTTAGTCTCTATGTCATTTAATTGTACTCTGATCTTGGTTATTTCCTTCCTTCTACTAGCTCTGGGCTGTCTTTGTTGTTGTTCTTCAAGTTCTTGTAGGTGTGGGGTTAGGTTGTTTATTTGAAATGTTTCTATTTTTTTTTAGATGGGCCTGTATAGCTATGTACTTCCCTCTCAGGACTGCCTTTGCATTGTCCATAACTTTGGGGTTGTTGTGAGTTAATTTCATTTGTTTCCAGGAACTTTTTAATTTCTTCCTTGTTCTCCTTCTTGACCCATTCATTGCTTAATAGCATGCTATTCAGTGTCCATGAGTTTGAGTGTTTTGGGGTTTTTTTCCCTTGAGGTTGGCTTCTAGTTTCAGTCCCTTGTGGTCAAAGAAAATACTTGATATAATTTCAATTTTCTTGAATTTTTGAGGCTTGTTTTGTGTCCTGTCATGTGGTCTGTGTTTGAAAATATTCCATGTATATATTGAAAAGAATGTGTATTTTGCTTCTTTGGCATGAAAGGCTCTATACATATCAGTTAAGTCCATTTGATCTAGGACATTGTTCAATGCCACAATATCTTTGTTGATATTTTGTTTGGAAGATCTATCCATTTTTAATAGTGGGGTGTTAAAACCCTACTATAATTGTCTTGCTGTTAATATCTTTCTTGGAGTCCTCCAAGATTTTTTTTTATGTGTTTTTGGGGCCTCCAAGTTTGGTCCATATATACTTACCATGTTTATATCTTCTTGATGGATTCTTTCCTTGAGTATTATGAAGTGACTTCTGTGTCTCCTTTTATGGACCCTTTTATGAAGTCTCTTTTGTCTGATATGAGTATTGCTACCCAGGCTTTTTTCCCTGTCCATTTGCTTGGAATATTTTTTTCCAGCCCTTCACTTTCAGTCTGTATAGGTCCTTTGTTCTAAGGTGGGTCTCTAGTAGGCAGTGTATGTGTGGGTCATGATTTCTTTTCCATTCAGCTCCTCTGTGTCTTTTGATTGGAGTATTTAATCCATTTGCATTTAAGGTTATTATTGATGGGTACTTAT
>PVKM010044957.1:0-12089 GCA_004027735.1 Carollia perspicillata | reverse complement strand
TAGATATTATTGGTCTGGGTTTTTATATAAATAGCGGCCCTTTAATTATTGAAAACCATGTTAATTTTTATGGCTTTTAATTGGTTTTGAGGTAGAGGAAGGGGAAGAGAGAGAAACGCCAATGTGAGAGAGAAACACTGATGTGCTGTCTCTGGTACACGCCCTGACGGGGGCTTGAACCCGCAACTCGCGTGTGAGCCCTGACCAGGAATCAAACCTGCAACCTTGTGGTACACGGGTCAATGCTCCAGCCAAATGAGCCAACTGAGCCAACCGACCAGGGCCCCGTCCATGTTAATTTTTAGAATGTATTTTCCTTTGTACAGACTAGTGATACATGAGCTTCTGCGAACAAACTGGTGTGACTCTTTACTGATTTGTCCCCACAGCAGTCCCCAAAGTGCGGCTCTGTGTTCCCACCTCTCTGTGTGCTTGCGTCTTTTAAGAAATGGCTTGTATTTGTATCTCGTGCTTCGGAGTGACTGTCGGCCTGACCTTCACGGGCCCTGTAGTCTCTTGGCCGAGGAGCAGACCCTCACTCTGCAAGTTAGCCTTCTAACAGGCACATAGCCAAGTCTTGGACGGGCCGTAGCAGGCACACCGGGTCTGGAACGTGTCTTCCCGATGGTGCAGGGGGGTGCCTTGAATGACTGTGCAAAGTGTCTCAGGAGAACTGAAGAGTCCCTTTCTGTCTTCAGAAGGGTTCTGCTGGGACTTATGAAAGCGATACTGCATTCTAGGGAGACTTTGGGGGCAGGGACAAATTTCTGTCTCTTCCTATCATGATCTGTTTATAGTAATCGAACATAGAGATGCGACCATAAATTTAACTTTTGTTTTAAACCTGGAGGCCAGTAAAATTTAAACTTCTTAACCATGAAAAAGGGAGGTGGAACCTGCTAACTGTATGGAATCCATTGTACAAATAAGTCTTCAAGGCAAAAGGGTTGTTGACAAATGTCAAAGAATAGCAAGACCTTGTGTGGATTCCAGGGCTGGCATGACTCACGAGAGACAAAGTCCCATTTGCTCTACCAGTTCCTGGACTGACTGAGCGTAATTGCTACACAAGGTGTTTGCCCCGCTCAGAGGAACAGGGGCAGCGAGCCAACGCCCGCAGCCTGGACTCCGGGCCCTCGCCCACCACGGTGGCACTCACCCTCGGGAGCCGCCTGCAGGGACATCCCAGACAGGAGCTGGACAGCTCTGCCCACGCCCAGCCTGCGCCAACACACGCCCCCTCCACACACACAACCACACACACACACATCCACGTTCTCACACCTGTGCACATGGACGACCACATTCGCACACAGGCTCCGGGGTTCCTGCCCCTCTTCCTCCCCCAGTGGCCCTGCCTGTGCGTCAGACTCACTGAGAGGACACTTCAAACCCTGAGTCTCAGACCTCCCCCAGGCCCTTTGCCCTGGGACCCCTGCAGGGCCAGGCCCTCAGGTCCCCCCCTGGTTCTAGGGTGTGGCCCACTCTCCAGTGAGAACATGGCCTTATCCCGACTCCTTGGCTGGGTCCCTCACCCGGAGTCGGAGACCTCGGGGTGCAAAGTCCTCCCTGGGCCCTGGGCCCCTCTGCACATCGGGGTCCAGATGGCTTGGACGCCCCCCGCACCCAGGACTTACGCTCTGCACGAGGGTTCCACACTCGCTCCATCCGGCCACCAGGAACACGTGTGTGCTGTTGCTGTCACTCACGTTGCAGGACGGGTGTCCCAGGTACAGGGAGGACTCGGGGATGGACTCCTGCTGCAGGAAGCGCCTCGCGATGGCGATGGCCACCTTCTCGATCTCACAGAGCACCCTGACCGCGCCGGTCAGGTTCAGCCGCGGGGGCAGGCCCTGGGCAGCCGGGCTGTCGCCTTGCACGGAGGCAGCCCTAGTTTCTGCTGCGGTGGGGGGTTGCTCTAGGCTGCGGGCCAGAGAAGAATCGGGGGCCTGGGTTGTGTTGAGAGGAGAGTCACCTGTGAGACATGAGATCAAAGCAAGGTGCGGCTCTGTGTTTGGGGCTGTTGTGCGAGCCTGGACAGCGAGGCCGGCACAGGGGGCAACAGGTGAAGAGCAGACGAGGAACCGCCCGCGCTCTGCCGGAGCACACCTGGGCACTGCACAGCCCAGCCACGGCCACACGCACGCAACTGCCGCTCGCTTCTCCCAGCCCGGGCAGCTGGGCTTGGCTCGACTCCTCACAGGCCCCCGTGGGCCAGGAAACCAAGGGACCCTCTGCCCTCCCAGCCTGTCCCAGGCTGATGCTGGGCATTTGCCAAGCCTGTGGACTTGGGACAAGCCATCTACCCTTGGGAGTCCCCGAGTCCTATCTCTAAGATGAGTTAGTAAAGTTTACTCTCAGGATCCTTGAGTTCCTCGCTCCCGCTCCGGCTTCCTGTGTCCCCCAGGGCACACTTGATTTCACCCTCTAGGAGAATGAAGAAGCTCCTCGAAGGCACCCACCAGTCTCCCTGGCCTTCCTCCCTGGTCTGCATGAAGCAGAGCTGGGATGCACCTTGGCCCACTTCTGGCCCTCCTTTATAGGCTCGGTCCGTTGCCTGCCACCCTGGCACGTGCCTTCTCTCATCGCAAGGTGGAGGATTCATCCTGTCACTCTGCTGCCTCACCTAGCTCCTCCAGCCTCCAGGATGCTGTCCAAATCACTGCTCCTGGAGCTTGTGATTCTCAACTGATCTCAACTGATCTCACCCACCGCCCTTGGCAGTCTGCTGCCCACACTCCCACTCCTATCCTGCAGGCACCCATGCTGCTGCCAGCCCAGCTGTGTGCCTGGACCACACTCACCTTCACAGTTCTGGCCTCACCACTGCCCCCACCTACCATGGCCTGCCCCACCACAGCCCCCTCTGCCCAGTGCTATCTTAGCCATCCTTTAAGACCAGCTCCAGGACACCTCTTCCAGGAAGCCCTCCCTGACCACAGATACGGGGCTGAAACAACTTAGTCTCCTCTGGGCCTCCTGCTTCTACCTCAAATGGTGCCTGTTCCAAATTCCTTGTGACAACTGTTTACTTGTATAAATGTCTGTCTCCCTTCAGTTGACCACCAGCCCCTGGGTGGCAGGCATCATCTCTGAATCAATACCGAACACACTAAGGCCCCACAGAACAGGGACAGTGCTGGGTGGAAAGAGGAGCTGAGTGGAAACGTTTTCTGTGTGTCGCATGTACCACGGGCTGCACATCTCACGGGATCTTTTAGCATTTGAGAGAACGCCCCTCAGGTCGTGTGTGTGCTTTCTCATCTTGGTCATCCAAAAAAGCACTTGGTGATGTGGGGCATAGCCCAGAAGGCTGGAGCTAAATGGGAGAACATGAAGGGACAGCGTGTATGCACACACACACACACACACCCACTCACACACATACACGCACGTGCGCACACACCACATGTAAGGAAACTAGCCCAGGACGTAAAAATAGGCTGACCTCATTTGGAAAACAAGCACGTGGCTTCTTTGAAAAGAACGGATTATCCAATGATATTCCAGAAAGGGGGCGATGAGGATATTACCTTCACAGGGCCTTCCAGAATATTCCACAGGGAAGTCCGAGGCACCGCCCGCACAGCTGCAGGTGAAAGACCCGAGGGTGTTGCGGCAGGACGCGCCCGGCTCACAGTCGTCCTCCCTCTGCGCACACTCGTCGTAGTCTGTGCGGGGTTTGGGGAACAAACAGGGCACATCTTCAGTGGGCTGGGGGAGGCGGGGGAGGCGGGGGAGGGTAGCCCGGCCAGCCGTTCACAGACCACCTTCTGGAGCGTGCGTCTCGGAGAAAGTTGGAAATTATCAAACGACAGCAAAGACAGCCACTTCGGGAGAGAGCTCCGGAGACAGGTGTGGGGTGGGGCAGGGGTCAGGAAGGCTGCGGGGGCTGTTCTGGAAGGAGGACTGCTGGCCCCGGGGCCGGGAGGCGACGCTGGGCAGGGTCACACCAGAGCAGCCAGGAGGGGATCAGGAGGGGAACTCCTGGTCTCGGGTGGGGGGACCTGGACGGCAAGGCAGTCCTGGGCGCAGGCCCTCAGCGCACCCGCCTTCCGTCTCCACGCTCACTCACTCACTGGTGACAATAATGCAGATTTACTGGAGAAAATGGAAAGAGGCAGAACGGCTTTGCGAAGAACAAAGCCCATTCCGGAGATCCCCTCCCGAGCATGACCCTGTCTGCGTGGCTGCGCATTTCACCCTTGAATAAAGCGCAGACTACGGCACGGGCAAGAGCGTGTTCCACCCGCAAACGCGAGGCCCGCTTTCCTCTCTCGTCCCTTCGCTGGGAGTGCCTCTGTCTCGCAAACCCCGTGTTCCATCACTGCGTGACAGCCGTGGCACGGCCGTGCCACAGCTTACTTAACCTTGTCCCTACCTGGGGACCATGGGGGGTGTCCAAACTTTGCCTTTTAAAGAAACAGTGACGGTAAATGTCTTTGGGTGTAAACTATGGTCTCACTGTGACCTCTTTCCTCAGGAGGGGGTCCTAGAAGTGACCTTCCAAAGTCACCGTGGAGGGACGTTCTCACAGCTCTCGATGAGCGGGCTCAAGTTGGTTTCCAGGGGGTGCAAGCTTACTCTGTTCCCACGTCACGGCCCACCCACCAGTGTTAGCGTTTTTAAAAAGTGCACTCAGGTGGGAGAGAAGAACTGCTCGTGTTAGCAGGGTGCCTCCGGCCACGACATCTCTTCTTTCCCATGTTGTCCATTTGAGACTTTTCTGCGTTTATCTGTCAGGTTCTGAACATTTTAGTACCAATACATGTGCTCTCTCTATGTATTTAGAGCATTATTCTTCCTCAAATTATTGAAATTACATTTTGGTTGATTACTTGCTTCATAATGGTGCCTTTATTTTAACATAAAAAAATTGACAATTTCATGGAGTCAAATATTCCAGCTTTTTCTTCTGTGGGCTTGATTTCCTTCTGTTTAAACTTGGAAAGCCCTTCTCATTTCAAAACCTCAGAAAAAACATTCATCTGTGTTGTCTTTGATTTCCTTGTACACGTGACTAGCAGCTTTGTGTCCCTTATTTTCGGTAAGACACGTGCTTTGGACTGAGTTGTGCCCCCTCCAGGTCCATCTGCGGAAGGCCAAGCACCAGCGTGACAGTGTCTGGAGGTGGGGACAGAGCTAATTAAGGTCAGATGAGGTCATGAAGGCGGGGCCCGGAACTGCTGGGACTGATGTCCTTAGAAGGAGAGACGCCCAGAAGCTCTCCCTCCGAGGACACGGGTCAGAAAGAGGACCCTCATCAGAGACCAGACCAGCTGGGCCCTAGATCCGGGCCTCCTGGCCCCCAGGTGTGGGAGATGAACGTCTGTGGGTTAAGCCGCTCGTCCGTGGTATTTTGTAATGGCAGCTCGAGCTAAGACAGCCTGGGAAAGAATCCGCGTTGCTGTTTCTCCCTGCTTTTCTTTTCAGTGGTTGTCACTAGGATCTCCTTGGCCACGGTGCTCGGCAGAGAGTCTGGCTGCGGGGAGGGATGACTCTGCCCTTGGCCCACGGGAACGGGCAGCAGACGGGGGGCGGGGGCAGGCACAGCCTGCGACCAGGAAGCAGCAGCACCCTGGGGATCTCTGCGAGTTCACCGGAAGGTGTTCTCAACCCTTAAACCTCCGAACAAACAGACAAAAAACAAAACTCACACACACAACAGCAAGGTAGTGGCAGCGAGTGAGATGAGGCTCTCATCTGCTCCCGTCTCCATCTAAGGCAGGGACGCCCTGAAGAGGAGGCACATGAGCGACTCCTTCCAGAAACAAAGGCAGCCGCTGGGCTCTTGCGGCCCCTCACCCCAGTCCCGGTGACCCGACGCCAGGCCCGACCTCCACGTACCCCACAGGGAGGTGTCCCCCCTGACCACCTCCAGCAGAGAGGCGTTCTGAAGGGCAGCGAGGAAGGCGGCAGACACTTCCCGGACCTCCAGGTCCGCGAGGATCAGCAGGTTAAACTCCACCACGACACTGCCGTCGGAGATGCGGGTCACTTCCACCTGCACCCCGCCGGTGTCTAGGTGCTGGCGCATGGTGGGCGACAAGGAATCCCGCACCTGTAGAGAAACAGAGCTGCCTGAGAGCAAACAGGGTCCTTGTTCCAAGGCGGCTCCTCCTGGGCTGGCCTTGGCTGAAAGGTCAAAGCCGCAGGGCAGTCTGGGCCCAGTCCCAGTGCCTGTGGGGTCTGAGACACTGAGAAGAGCCTGTTTGCCCCTAACCAGCTAGCCACTGTGGGGCTGGGTACCAAAGCCCTGCCCCGGGGGCTTGTCACTTACAGGGGGCTCACAGCGCCACTTGGGATCTGTTCCTATTAGCTTGGAGCCATGGCGGGGCCCCGGGCTGAATGAGCCGTCATGGGGAGGGATACCACCTCCCCTGCTTTGTCTTTTCTAGAACAATCTAGAACACTTCCCTCTGCTTTTCTTCTCTACCTTTCTAAAACCTGCTCCCTCACCAGCACCCCTGTTGGGAGAGGCTGTTCCTCCTCTTAGAGGCTTGCCGTTTACTCCATCACTTTGGACAGCGCCTTACACCAACCAGGAGACCGCTCCAGTGAAGCCCATCATGGCCGACATGTCCATGGAGACACGTGATACAGTGATGCCCAATAAGGAGTCTGTGCGATGGAAATCTTCGGTGGCAAAGTGCACTTCCAGGCTCTGCCCCCGCAGAGAAAACTCGGTCGCCTCTGCACTATAGGAGGTGCTCAAGGCACAGCCTTGGGACAGTCAACCCGAGCAAGTCCCCTGTCCCCCATCAGAGGCTTCAGAGGCCCAGGGACACCAGGAGCTGCCTATAGGCAGGTGGCTGACATTATTGCTGTTAGATCGGTCAGCTCTTACCTATCACATACATATGCATGTCTGTCTGTATCTATGTATCTATCTATCCATCATCTATCTATCTCTCCCTCCCTTTCTGTGTCTCTTTTGCTCTTCTGGGACTTCCTAAGAGTGACCTGTCACAGTCTTGGACTAATGTCACTGTCCCCTTTAGCTGATTTTCAAACCAATCTCAAACCAAGTTCCAAGCTCCTTGATAGAAACTTACAAAAGAACAAGATGCTAAATTAAGCCACAACTTCTCAAAATTTGTCTTGAAATCCTACATATAAGTGGCACAATTATTTGCTATCCTGAAATTCTAGACAAACAAACCCCCCCAAAAGAAGGAAAAAAAAACCCTGTTCCCCAAAATAGGCAAAAGAGGAAAAGGTTTAAGAAGGAAAGATTAATTGAGAAACTCAGAGCAGAAACGGAGCTCCCCCACGGGACCACTAGAGCACAGTGGACGGATTTCAGTGTCTGCTTAGCATTATGGGTAACGATCGTCAACCCCAAAGGAGACAGATGTGCAAATGCCTCCAACCATCCCCAACGCTGGAATCCACGCATGGGGCCAGGAAAAACACAGTGGAGTCCCAGGTCCTAGGAGCCCTGGCTAGATAGTTCCTGGAGGTGGCGTGACTGTTTTATCACTTAGTGATGCTGGCAGGGGTGAACGAAGCCAAAGGCGGGGACACTTGCGTTGCTCAGCTGCCACAGGGCACGACAGGCACCCCCCTAACTAGACGGTGCGGCCAAGCTCTCACTCCTCTGTGTCGTAAACTCCCAGAATAAGGAGGAGCTAAAACACATGAGACTTTTCCCTGTGCAAATAAGATCACTAGGCTATGACCAGTATGCTCCCTATTCATCCAAGGGTAATCTAACCTCCAACAAAAAGAACACTGAGAATGTGACCTGACTACACTGTAGCGATATAGCATCCCGAAGAATGCTGAAGGGATGGCAGAGGACAGCGCAAGAAAGAGTAGGAAGAGTAACTTTTTTTAAGGCCAGGAGATCTGGCAGCACTAGTCACAATAGCCCCAAAATTGAAAACACCCCGAATGTCCACCAGTGAGCGAATGGGTAAACAAGATGTGGTCCATCCACATGGTGGAATATTATTCAGCCACTAACAGGAACGAAGTTCCGATGTTGCTGCAGCGTGCATAAACCCTGGAGACATGATGCTCAGTGAAAACAATCCAGACACAAAACATCACATGTTGTATGACTCAATTTCTATGAAATGTCCTGAACGAGCAGATTCAGAGGCAGAAAGCACACTGGTGGCTGCCAGGGGCAGAGACAAGGGGGGGTGGAAAGTGACTACCAATGGGTCGGGGTTATAGGGGGGCGGCTGATGGAATGTTCTAGAATTAGAAAGTGATGACAGCTGCACATTTTTGCAAATACCAAACTGAGTTTCGTGGTTTCTGAAAGAAATCTCAAATTTTAATAAAGTGTTCTTATAAGGCGGTGGGGGGGGCTGTCTGCTTCAAGGGGTCCCACCTCGATAAAGATCCCCCCAACAGGGAGCCGTGTGAGCAAGGGTGCAGCAGAGGAAAGGAGCGTGCCCCCTCTGCCGGTGTGTCTGTTTGGTGACAGCCCCTGGGACACCCAGGCACCACGGCAGAGCTGGAAGCCCCAGCTTCCTTCGGAAGACAGGCGTCCGCCCCACCTTCGGGTGGGAGTCCTGCTCGGCTACAGCCGGGATTCCAGCTGCCTCCCTCCTTCCCATCCCACAAGGAAATAAGGGCGATCTCACCGACTCACCATCCTAAAAAAGAGTGCTAGGAAATCCCGGGACTCCTTGCTGCTGGCGTTGCGAAAGGCTTCTGAGTACCTGACGTTCGCTATTCTGACCTTTCCGCTGAGCTTCTGGGCGGCTGCGGGAGGAAGCGCAAACTCGTTTGCAACGGGAATGTACCGGGGAACAGACGATCACGTCCGTCTTCATGGCGGCCTTTTCAAGTTGGCCGGGAAGGACATCCAACCGAGGCCGACTTGGGCTCTGCGGAGAAGGCACAGCGCCCAGACTGGAGGACACCAGGACAAAGCCTGGGGACAGAAAGAACCTTCCGGAGGCCATGGAGCAGCTCAGCCCCTACAGCTCGCCCCTCCCTGCCTGTGTCATCACCTGTGCAGAGCGTGCCCAGGAAACTCACTTACCAGCGAGCAGGGACGACTCGGAGAGTGAAAGGAGGAACTAGGAGCTCATCGTGCCAGGGCCTCGGTGCACGCCGGCTCTCCCTGGCAAACCCAGCCATCCGGTGACCTTGCCCTGCCTGGGTCAGAGCCCACAGCCCATGACAGAGGGCCCGGGGTCCTGACACTGCCCCTCTTTTTCCTCCCCTATAGCCCTGCCTCTCTGCGGCGTCAGGGCAGCTGCTGCTCTGGCACCGGCCAGCTCCACCTGCATCTTTTCCTCCAAACAGGACTTCTGGGAGTGCCTGTTACAGAACTGGCCCAGGAACACAGCCTGGCCGCACCTGCTGCGGCACAGAAGCTGTCTCAGTTCTCATTCAGCTCTTCACCAGGTACCTGGGAAGCCCCTGCCATGGGCCGGGCACACCCATAGGAACTGGGAGTCCCTTCCCCAGGAGCTTGTGGCCCCTGGTGTAAGACAAACCGCAACACCATCCCACTATATGTTCCAGAATGAGCCTGAACCCCATGTCCTTGAGATCGCTGCCACCGCTGTGTCTGAGGGACACCAGTCCAGACTCTGGAGAACCAGAGTGTGCGGCCTGATCCTAAAGCCATCTGGAGCAGGACTGGTGCACGGGTATGAACGGACACGGACCCACCTCGGGCTCCCAACGGGAGCTCCTCCCTCCCGCAGGTGAGACCTTCAGAGGCCACACTGACGCTGGCTCGGGGCTGCCCTGCCTGACCATCCAGCCGACAGTGGCCTCCCCTTGTCCAGCCCCCACGAACTCGCATGACAGCACATTGAATACCTTCCCACTGTTTTGCTGTCATGGCCAATTAGAACGTTAAAGCACATAAACAAGAATCCTAAACTTTTCCGAGTGCACCCCTGCAGGTGTGCACCCCACCCGGGAGAGGACCACCATCGACTCCTGGACCGCCACCCAGATTTGAGGACTGACTGGCGGCATCAGGCCTGCCCTTGGCTGTGCAGGGAAGTTAGACATTTAAGAAAGTCTCCGGGTGACCAATGCTGACGAGGAGAAAAGAGGAACTTCATCTGGATGTATAACCGCCAGCCACACCCTGTCAGAGCCTGTGCGTGTTTGGCCTGATTCTGTTCCCATCCCTCTCACTCTGCAGCCCCCAGGCTCTGGAGGAGCCATTCACAGACCACTGTGGGTCCAGCTGTCTACTCTCACTCTTCCTGAAAAGGGTCCACTGAGAGTGGCAGTGGTCAGAAGGAACGGGCGACACCCGATAGATCTGCACCAGGCACGTCTTCCCACACGCAGGACAGGGCAGGTGTCTACAACCTCCCGGGCCGAGTCGGGAGCTCCTTGCAACCCCGACTCTTTGCCCACCGTCACCCAACCGCTTTTCCTGAAATGGGCCACCTGCTGTCTGACCATCCCACGCCAGCCGAGTGTGAAGTGAGCTGGCCGTGTCTGCGTTGAGAAGCCAATGGACACCCAGCAGCCCGCAAGTAAATCCAGCCCCTTCAAACCCTAACCCACCAAACACCTTTTCCATGCACTTTCCCTCCCTCTAAGGGCCAGTGGCGATTAGCGTTTCCGAAAGCCGTTACCTGTCCTCACTTTCAGGTGAGCCACGGCACTTTCTCTCCCACACGCTTTGGCCACTATCTCGACCAGGTGCAAGACGCCGGGCTCCAGGCCCCACAGCTGCAGACTCGTGTTCCGGGTCTCCAGGTGCACAGTGGGGCTGTGCGTGGACATCAGCGTGAGCTGGAAAGTGGGGCGCAGGGCGAGATCGGCCACCCACGCCACGTGAAAGCCGGTGCTGGTCACATTGGAGACCGTGACCCTTCTGATGGGGGCGGGAACTGGGAAGTGGACATAAACGCCGAGATTAAAAACACACATTCCAAGAAGAAAGGAGAGGAGAAGCCTCACCCAGTGTGAAAATCAAATGTGCCACTTGGGACCTAAGACATCTTCAGGGGACACCAGCCCAGAGCAGTCCTGTGCAGTCTCCTTGCTGCAAGCCAAGCACATGGTGCAGGATCCTGGGATTGCACCCCAACATTTCGGTTTGGGGTCTGTCTCTGAGGTCCCTGGACTAACTAACACGAAGGCCTCTTGAACAGGTTGTGGGCGGCTCCTCCAGAGGCGCTGTCCCCCTCAAGCCCTGGGGAGACACTGAGGAGTCAGCATGCTGGCCGTTGCTGGCTCCAGAGCCATTCTTACGGGGCCTGGGGGCACGCGACAGCACAGGTTTACTGGGGCTTAACAATTTAGTCTTGGAAGCTGCACAGCTCAGGGGAGGAAGTGGGCTTGACAGCTGCATTCACTGGGATGCCAGCCAGAGCCAGGCCAGCGAGGCAGCCAGGCCCTCTCCCGCATGGAGCTGTCGCCTGTCTCCTGAGCTGTCACGCAGGGGCCTTGGCGATGCCCCGACCCTGTACGTATAACGTGTAAAGTGTAACGTGGAGCTGCTAGGGTCGGCATGGCTGGGGTCAGCGTGGCTGGGGGCTGCACAGCGGGAGTCAGCACAGTGGGGGCTGCAGAGCTGGGGTCAGCGTGGCTGGGGCGGTGCAGGAATGCTGGAAGGGCCCAACACTGCCGGAGGCTATGCCCTGCTGCTCATGGTGACACATGCCCCACATCCCCTCCAGATGCCTGAATTCCTGCCCTAGCTGTTGGCAGCTGTGAGGCTTCAGAAAGGGAGAGGGGAGGGCTGGAGAGAACAGAGACAGAGTTTCGTCCTAAATGGACCAGAAGCTGGCCGCCCGGGGACAGGGCTACTCTGCACCCCGGGGCACTGAGTCCTAGCATTACAAATCCACCTGAGTGTTCCTGAAGGGGCTTTGACCCACCAAGGGCATGCATCTGTGCCCCTGGAGCTCATGCCAACCACGTGGTCCCATTTGTCCCCAGGACTCCAGGCACTCACCACAGGCTGGGGGCTTCAGAGACGTGGGGGTGGTTGCCAAGGGCAGGTCTGGGGAGCTGGAGCGTCCAAGGTCTGTGTTCTCTGGCCATGTGGGGTCCAGAGGTGCCGGCAGGGTGCCCTGAGTGGGGAGGCTGGCATGCCACACATGGCCCGTGGGGTCCTCGGCAGGGCTGGGCCAGGCGTGCGG
>PVKM010044956.1:0-12093 GCA_004027735.1 Carollia perspicillata | reverse complement strand
TGAACTTCAGAATCCCTTTAAAAGTTGGTTCTTACCTTTGTTCTAGGCTGTTTCACGTTCATTTCCTGTATGGTTTTAGAGCCCTTTCTATTTGCAAACTACTTTGAAGGTAAGGCTATATTCCATTTCTTTTCTGTTCACGGGATCCTCGGTAACTCTTCGCTGAAGGAATGAATAAACTGAGTGAATCGTGAGTGGACATGGTGAGTGCTGCTTATGACTGGTGGTAGCCGTTCTTTTTAAATTGAATTTTATCTTGGTGTCAGCTCACTGACAACTAGTTATTCAGAGAGATTATCAGACCTGCTTACCAGATATTGTTTGCATACACAGCAGTAGAAGTGGTAAAAGTGTGGGCTTTGGAATCAGACAAACCTGTGCTTCTGTCTCCTTTACTAGCTTTAAAAAAGTCACTGAACACTTTCTGTGCTTCAATTTTCCTCATTTATCAAGTGAGGATGATATTACTTCATTGTCTTGACGACAGTTAGATGAAGAAAAGTACTCAAAACATGTTAGAGTTTTCTCTTTTTTTTCTTGAATATAGCATACTGATCCACATATCAAACTTTAAATTCTCTTTAATAATTGTTTTATATGTAAAATTTAAAAGATGTTGAGGAAGATACTCACTGGCCCATTTAGGCAATGATGAACCAAACCTAAGGATCAAGTGAATTACATACCCACCTCTAAAAAGAGCTGCAAACTCAGAAAGAAAGGAGCTCCTACCCTATGCAACAGCATGGATGGAACTGGAAAGCATTATGCTAAATGAAATAAGCCAGGTGGGGAAAGACAAATACCATATGATATAACCTTTAACAGGAACCTAAACAAAAAAAAAAAAAACAAACAAGCAACATATAACCAAAGACACTGAAATAGAGAACAGGCTGAGAGTAACCAGAGGGGAGAGGGGAGGGAATTTCAGGGGAAAAAGGGAAGGGTCTACAGGAACAAGTATAAAGGACACATGGACAAAAACTAGGGGGGTGGAAATGGGAGGGAGGTGGGGAGGGCTGGGAGTGGTGGGCTGGAATGGGAGTAAAAGACAGAAAATTGTACTTGAACAATTAAAATAAATAAATAAAAAAAAATAGCTTCAAACTGCCCCAGGCTTACCAAGGGGAGACACATATTTTCTACTATCCTTTGCACTTGCCAGGCTACAAAAAAAGCATTGAGAGAGTTAGGGGATTCCCAGGAAGTATGGATGTCAGCCTGCTGAGACAAGTGTTCACGTTAAAGATGGTTTCTCATCTCCAAAGCCAGGTGATAGGGTCTCTAAGAGACTCTCTCAAAGAGACTGGGGTGCCTGGAGAAAGGAAAGGCTGGATCTCCTTCTGAGATGGCCATCTCGCTAGGCAAGCAGGCTAGCCCATCGGCCCCAGAAGGTAAGTAGAGGAAGAAGAGACAAGGAGGTGGAATAGAGAGAGAGAGATGGTTGCACACCCACAGCTGGAATGTAAAGAGTTTCCCACAGCATTACAGAAAACAACCAATCTTAATGTCATCTTGTCAAATCTCCTCTGAACGTGGCTATAAAGGTTGCCTACCTGGAATAGGTTTAGAGAATTTTCTACCAGGAAAGGGAGGTCAGGAAAGTGGAAAGAGGTTGAAGTGAGACACTACCTCAGCGAATAGTAGAGAGGCCCCAATAAAGCTTGAAAAAGATTTTGCGGTTGTGCCGGGTGAGGGAGCCAGCTTTTGAATGGCTCTTTCACTGGGAAGGTGTTGGACGACACTCTGTGGTAATGCAGAAGCAACCACCACCACAGAGAAATGAGGACAGACTTGCTCGGTAAAAAAGCTTTTGACCATTTTCTCCATTCCCTTCACTTTCACCCAACTTCAGAGGACTTGGAAGCTAAAAGAAAGAACACCAAAGGGAATTCCAGAGGATGAACCATGTCTTCCCAGTGACCAGCCTCAGAGCGCTGAAAGGAAAGAGTAGAGCACAAACTCATCCGTCCTGAACATTCTGAAGGTGGGGCCTTTGCCAGGAAAAGGGGAGCAATAGACACTTAGAATAAAATTTTAAAATAAATAGAACCTTAGTAATTGAAAGTGACTAGTAAGTTATGGAATCTGCCCGAGAGGCCCCTAAGGGGCTGAACGGGGAGGTCCAGCAGAGCTCTAGCGAAAGTCATAGTGGGGGAAATAGAAAACCTTTGCTTTTACCCTACTATACTGAGACTTAATGAACTGGCCCAAAATTCATTCAAAATAATAACATCTTCACAAATTATCTTTGTAAGTCAGTAGACCTACACAAATCTTAAGATTTCAAGCTACCTGAACAGTATGTTTTTTTAATTAAATCAACAGTATGTTGATTTACTGAGAAAAGAGTATATTCTCATATGGATTTTTTGCATGTCCTTTTTTCAGTCAGTTTGTTATTTTGTGAAGCAGATTCTGCCAGCTGCCTTCCCAACAGCCTTGGTAATGGAGCCCCGTTTTGCTCAAGTTGGGAGAAGTGCTGTGCCCCAAGGGTTGGGTCTAACCAATCTATACCTATCAGCGCATCCCCACGCCTCTTCCTGGTGGCCTTTTCAGGGACAGGCTGGCCAGTGTGCTGTAAGCCTCTATGTGCTAGGAGTTGCCTGGAAGAGATTTTCTGCTTCACAGAAATTTATGAGGAAACAAAAGGACCCTCCCCGCTTCTTTGTTTTATGGCAAGAATGTGATCCTTAGAGCTACCACATGCATCTCACACCCACGTGGTCCCACTGACCCACTGGGGAGGACAGGCTGCTAGTGAGATAGTCGTTTTCATTCACGAAGGGATCGCCTAGCTTCTCAGCCAGCCCTGGATCTGCTTCCAGGCCCCTCACCGGAGGCAGGCACACGGTGTCCTCTCTGCGTGGGCCGGGACCGCTGTTTCCTGTTCTCGCTCAGGAAAAGCCTGTGCCTTCCCAGGTTTAGGGACTTCTGTAGGAAGGAAAGGTGGGTCTTCCGTAGACGGTGCAAATTGCTGTCAGTAGAGGCCCTTTTGAAGTGACTGGAATTTAAGGCAATCAATTGTTATTTATTTAGAGCCCACAGTCCAAAGATGATCCATCTGCTCAGAGCCAAAGGGCCTATTCAGGAAGGGCTTCCAAGAAAGGCGACTTAATGCACTGGCCCAAAATTCATTCGACTGCTGTGGTCACTGGTGCTGATCCTGGGAGAGAAAAAAGAAACTTACTTTGTGGTCCAGGAAAATGCCAAGATGACTGAGCTTGGGCTGACATCTTCTGGTTGGATGTGAAATAGGCTTCATTAAGTAATGATTCCCACACAAGACTATGCTTTCAGGGATCATTTCTATAGTTTGGTAGAAATGATTCCCACAGACTGACAATGGGCTGGGAAGAGAGGTGGCTGTGAGAATACAAAATAATAAAGACAAATTCATTTTTTTATTGTATGATGACATTCTTTAGTTGTACTTCAATGGGGAAATATTTATAATAATTTATTGATGGCTAATCTGAATGTAACAGGTAAAAGTATCCATACATATGACTAATTCTGTGTCCAATTAATTCCCAGTACATGGGAGGTCCCCTTTCCTTTACTGTAATCTGAGTTCCCTGTGGATACTGTATCTCTGAGATCTCTGAGTGACAGAATGTTCCCCAAGCCCATCTGTGCTCCTCTGCACTTCACGCTCTGGGCGCAGGCTCAGTTCCTTTCCTCTCTCTCCTCCTGCAGGTCTCTGACCCCTTTTCCATGCTGTAATTGTTTTCTCTGGTCTGTTTTGCCAAATAATGTAGACAAAGATGATCCCTCCAATCACACCTTACAAAAGGGCTATGAAATAAACAGACTTTCCTGATACCTGGGAATAACATTAGGGACCTGTCTTGCACAAAGACAAACAAAAATACACTTTCAACTTTATTTCCCTAGAATTTATCAGCTGCCATTTCCCTTTACTTTCTCTACTAGCCATAGTTCCTAGCACAATGCCATGTTACTAGGGACTGTGCTTTGCCCCAAGAAGAATTTGAGTTTTTAATGTCCTTCTGCCTCTGGTTTCTATCTGAAGAGGCAAAACATGAATCCCTGTTGTATTATATGCTCTGCCATGGTGAGCACACTCACAATCCTGTTCATCACATTTTTAAACAAGACTGTTGGGAACCGCTCTGTCTGGTTTCAGGAGTTGTAATCACCCCCTGTGGCTAAGGCTGAGTGAGCGACCTCCGGACTGTGAGCCACTGAGGAAATAAAGCTTATCTCCCTGGCAAGAGTGCTGCCTCTGCCACCTCTAGCCCCCAACACTTGGTCAGTAGTCAATGACGGGTATGACCCCTCAGAGGAGAGGCAACCCAACTAAACACGATCATGTGGGAAGCCATCTAGGAAGGACTTGGGGGCTGCAGCAAAGTGAGGGCGAAGGACCCTCTAACCCTCTGGCTATTTGACATAGCCTGAGTCCCCTTTCTATCTGGGAGAAGCTCTGGGAGAAGCACTTCCTGGCTCTAATCCACTTAAGCCTGAATCTTGACGGGGAGGGGGTGCAGCCCTCTGCTGGCTAGAGCGGGTTCCAGGGTGATCAGGCATAAGAAAGATTTCGTAAAGTCCTGTGAAGTCTGCTTTGCTAAGAGTGCTATCATCCATATGATAAGGGTCAGGGCAGGAAATGAGTATGTCTCCTAAAGTTTTTTGCAACTCCCTTACCTGACAGACACTGACTCAGATTAAGCCCTCAGATTTCTTTGAAGTGTTATCTATTGTTTGATCCTTGCTGCCTGACATTGATTGATGAGCTTTACCTGTATCCCTGTGTGTTATGGACCTAATAAAAAGCCACTGAGGCAAGGACTCGGGCCCTTCTCCCATGAGAGAAGCTAGCCACCTTTCCTCCCCAAACAAATCATGTCTTGGTAGGATTGTTTTCATCCGTGGCAGACGGAAGGGGCTCTGCGGGTAGAGCCCCCCCAACAAGACATTTTAAAACATTTGAATTGACAGTGTGTTGCCAATGTTCAGAGTTCTCCAAAGAATAATGGACCCTTGTTATTGATACATTCCATGACAAAAGTGGCTCAGAAAGATGGTTCTCCAAGTCAAGAGAGTCTATATCCCAGCCCCTAACTTTAACTTGTACTTTCAATGCTACACTAAAGACTTATTTTAAAGTAGGTTTGTTTGTCACCATGTCACTGTACGCAGATGGCAAGGAGTTTGACCTCCTGAGACCTCCAAATGAGGGTGGTAGTATGTGCTCCATTGTTTGAGGACAGTTACGGAAAAGCATTTTATAAACCATATTACATAAACATAACTGTCTGTTGAGTGTTATGTTCAAATCTTAACAATACTCCTGAAGCTAGTAAATTAGAGTTCTTTTGCCATATGATTCTGTGTTAATGCAGGGATATTGGGAGAAAGTGCTATTTTGTGTTTCTGGATATATGGCCTTCATCAACCTAAAGTGCCCCGTGGCTTTGGGAAGATGGGTGATGTGGGGGGGCTGCAAGGGTGGGGAAAGATAAGAATTATTATAGCAGAAATTCAAGGAGAATGGAAGATAATCTTCTGATACATAAAGTTGTTGCTGTGGTTTTTAAACAAGAGTTTTAGACAGTCAGGCTTGCTTATGAAAGAAAGGATCTCCTAAAATTCCTTTAGGTCCCATTAAACAGATGAGGACTTGGACCTGGAGGCTCCATTCATAGATATTCTCCCATGTCCCTTCTGTCTATGACACTAGGGAAGGGGTAAATAAATATATAGTGGAGAAAAGAAAAGCCCAGTCTCGGGTTACTTACCTAGGAAAGCAAAGCCTGAAGATTATTACATTAAATACTCAAAGTTTTCTCTAAGGAGGGGGAATAAAAGAGATGCAGGGGAAGGAACATACCAGTTGTTGGAGTTCTCATTCTTAGTAATGTGACTGCTTTTTCTTAAGTTCATACTAACAGGTCTGGGGTAGCCTAAGAGTGCTGGAGCTGTGGGCTGCTTCCCTGGGCACCTGGATGGAAGCTGCAGGTCTCCAAGAGAAGCACTGCATCTGGCCACTTTCAACCTGGCAACAGGCAGTGGTGCTTCTGCAGGGACCATAGGTGATCAGACAAGTCTGAGATCCCTTTCAAGACCTCATTCCCATTTATGACCCTGGGCAAAGAAAGCTACACAGTGATAAAGGCAGTGAAATGTACTTCGACACAGGGAGAGGGCTTAAAAGTGGGTGTCACCAAGCTGTCCTCAGTTCTTATGTGACCAGAATGGAACCCAGGTGCTCTCACATGCCCCTTAAGAGGAGAATAGAGATAATTGGAAGCAAGGTCATCATGAGAAAGAAAAAAGTGCCATCTTGTAACTGTCTGGTCCAGAATATAATGGGAGGGATTCAGAACAGCATTCAGAGATGAGGTGCTGATGGGGCCCTGATCTCAGCAGGGACAGTGACTGGGCACTGCTCAGCTATGTACTCCATGAGTGACGCAGAGGCCAGAAACTGATGCCAACAAGGTGAGCACAGACTCTTGTGCCGGCACCCAGACCCTTGTGCTAGTAATGTAGATCTGAGACCCTCCTGCCTCCAAATCTACCCTACACATCTACCCTACGCCCTCTGCACTCAGATGTTCTCCTGTTGAGGGCAGAGAAGGGAAAAAGGCGTGCAATCTGGCAGATTGAATATTTCACATAGTGAGTGATTTTATGCACTGTTCAACATATTGAATCAGATTGAGGTTATCAGATTGAAATGTATCCATTACTCCCCACTCCAGGTTTAGTAACAGGGAGGTGGCATGGGGTGGTTCTGGGGTGCTGATAATGTTCTAGTTCTTGATCTGGGTGTTCACTCCACTGGGTGTGCATTCTTTGTGAAAATTCATGCAACTGTACATTTAAAATATTTGTATGTATGTTATGTATGTTATTATTCAACAAAAATGTTTTCTTCAAAATTTGAATGCCTCTGAACTTCCATGCATATTCCTAAGGACATGCATGTATCACCCAGCAGGTGGCACTTGTGAGAAGCAAAAAATCAGTTTTAGAAAAATAAAGATGCCACCCTTCTCCATACATTTGAGTGCAACGTAAGCAGAAGTGAAAATTCACTTTGTGTGCTTTTGCTAAAGAAAGTGGGTCAAAAATCCACACACCTGGAAGACTCCCTAAATACAGTTGGAGTAGCACCACAGGAAAAACTCAGACTTGTTCTGTATTTAATGCTTTCTGGAGTAGTAAATTATCTACAATTAATTTCAGGTGACAGAAATTAAAAAGGAGATTTAGTCATTGTATCTTCACACTATCACTTTGGATGCATTAATAGATGGAACTCATTTCTTATATTTTATTATTATTTTGATATAGTGTTGCAAGTACCTCATACATTCCAGTGTCTTTGGAGGAGTTACATAAACTTTAACTAAAAATTCCCACAAATTGGCAGTAGCCTTGTAATATAGCAAGCTATAGCAGAAAGGAGAAAAGAGAAAGAAGAAAGTGAGTTAAGTCCTCAGCTCTTAACAGTCCTAAAGTGAACCACATAATGTCTCAGGCTGCTTCCTCATCAGCGAGATAATCCCTGCACCTGACCACTCACAGCCTTGTGAGGCTGTAGGAGACGCTGCACATCTAAGACCTCTGCGAACTGCATTAACAGGATATCTCTTGGTTGTAGATCAGTGCTGAGAAATGACAGATTATGCCTGTGCTCTTATTTCCTATGAGAGCTTCATATTTCCAGTGCTTTGGTACCTTGCTTGAAGGTATGAAGCAAGCAGCATTGGCAATGTTAAAATTAAATTGGTTACTAATTAATGTTGCATAATAATCTGCCACTCAAAGTGATGTATCTGTAAAATAGCTTGTGTCACATGGAAATCAAGTGCTGTCTGGGGCATAATAAGATAATCCTTTCTTTATATTTAACCCTGTTGAACATAAACTGTAGCTGACACCATTGGTGTCCACCTTACGCCCTCCCTCCTACACTTCAGTGCACACCCATAGATTTCAACTGCCAGCTCCTGGTCAATGTCCTAGGGAGCTCTCTTTGGAGGGCGAGGCTAGCTTTGCCTGCTGTGGAAGGGGCTGAAAGTGTCAGAGAATTAATGCCCCTCAAAGCTGCAATCAATCAATATCCTGGTTCCCTTTCCCCTAGGGATAGACAACACTCAGGCATGTGGTCTACACTGACTCTCAGGATGCTCCCAGGATGCCCTGAACTTCAGTTATTGCAGTTATAATTGGCCTGATATCATTACTGGGTAACTTGTCTGTCTCACTTCCCCACTGTCTTACTCACTTTTTATTCACTTCCTGGGTATACTGCTTCAAATCCCTGTCTTAACATTTGCCTCTGAGGTGATACCAAACTAAGACAATGACAAACAATATTGGCTCAAATTTTTGCCTCTTGAATTTATTGCCTCATCAGGCTCCAGACCATGGCTCAAAAGGTATAAGACTGATTTGGGAATGGGATATTGGTTTATTTTGGTAGATACATCATGTAATAATTAACACACTTTCTAAAATTAATCATTATGTTTAATGTCATCTGGGTTGCTTCTCCTACCCAAAATACAGATTAATTGGAGTTCAGTTAATGCCAAAGAAATAACTTGGACTATGTTAAAGATAACAAAGATGTATTTTCCATCAAGAAAAACATATTTCTGAATGTGTTGATTTATCAGAGAGGAATGAAATATTTTAACAGATCAGATTCATTCTACCAAGTAATTCTTCTGTCTCTTGCATCAATGCTTTTCCTGTTTCTTTCCCCTCCTTTTATCTCTCCACTTTCCTTCCCTAATCCTTTGTCTTTCCATGGACCTCACCTTCCTACCTGACTTTAAAAGGAAAATAATCAGATGACTATGTCACAAACCTTTCACAGGACAAACAGTCACCCAGATAACAGCATGCATTGCAAGATATTTCTTCTCGGTACAAAATTAATTTAAAATACATTAGCTTCTGAGTACTTCATGAACTGAACTCTTGGTAATTACAATATTCCTTAGTGGGATGGGCAGTCTGGGAGTCTTGTGTTCCAGTCTGAGATCTCTGGTACCTTAGGACAGCTTAGCATAGATCTAATGGAGAACAAACAAGCTATGGATTAATCAAGACAGGCAGAGAGTAGTATTTTAAAGAATCAGCCGCTTAAAAAAATGAGAGGACTTCTGGTCAAGATGGAGGCATAGGTAAATCCAGCTCACCTCCTTGCACAACTACAGCAAAAATTACAACTAGACTACAAAACAATGACCACCCATAATCATCAGAAAATCAAGCTGTATGGAAGTCTGACAACCAAGGAATTAAGGAAGTCATGTTCATCCAGATGGGTAGAAGGGGTGGAGACGTGGAGACGTGTGGAGAAGTGCAGAGATGTGGAGGCACAGAACGGGCAGTTCCACACTATGTGTGGTGGATAAAAATAGGGGGAATACCTTGGGAGAAAGAGATCCCAGCTCCACATCATACTACCCAGCCCAGGTTTCCAGTGCCAGGAAGACACGTTCCCATAACTTCTGGTTGTAAAAACCAGTAAGGGTTGGAGTGGCAGCAGAAACTGAAGGATTCTCAGGAGTCTCCTTTTAAAGGGCACCCAATGGATTTAGGACATATGCAGACTCACTCTCTCTGGGCTCTGGCATGAGGGCAGCAGCTGGAAGGGCACAAATGGGATATGGGGAGAAACTGAAGTGGCTGGCATCAGGGTGAGTGCCAGGAGACAGCTTCTTCCCAAACAAAACTCCAGAGGCCAGGCAGCAGCATTGCCTTCTTTCTGAGCCCTCTACCACAAAGAGCCACAGAGTGGGGACGCCATATTGGAGACTCCATCAATCCAGTTCACATGGGTTGCCCCACCCAGGTGATTACCTAAGGCCCTGCCCCATCCAACTTATTGGTGCACTTTTCTACAATAGGCCATGCTACTAAGACAGGAAGTCAAAGCAGTTCTACCTAATACATAGAGACAAACACAGGGAGGCTGCCAAAAGGAGGAGAAAAAAAAATATGGTCCAAATGAAAAAAACAGAATGAAACTACCCCCCACCCCAAAAGAACTAATGAACAAAATAGAGATAAAAGCCTAATAGATGCAGAGTTCAAAACACTGGTTATTAGGATGCTCAAGGAATACACTGGGTACTTCAACAGCATAAAAGAGATACAGGTAGGAATGAGGATATACTAACTGAAATAAAGAACAATTTACAGGGAATCAACAGCTGAGTGGATGAAGCCAAGAATCAAATCAATGATTTGGAACATAAGGAAGAAAAAACATCCAATCAGTAAAGCAAGAAGAAAAAGGAATCCAAAAAATTGATGATAGTGTAAGAAGCCTCTGGGACAACTTCTAGCATTCCAACATTCACATCATAAGGGTGCCAGAGGAAGAGAAAGACCAAGAAATTGGAAACCTATTTGAAAAAATAATAAAACTTCACTAATTTGGTTAAGGAAATAGACATACAAGACCAAGAAGCACAGAGAATCTCAAACAAGATGGACACAAAGAGAACCACACCAAGGCCCATCATCATTAAATTGCCAAAGGTTAAAGATAAAGAGAGAATCTTAAAAGCAGCAAGAGAAAAGCAGAGAGTTACCTACAAATGAGTTCCCATAAGACTGTCAGCTGATTTCTCAAAAGAAACTTTGCAGGCTAGAAGGGACTGAAAAGAAGTAGTAAAAGTGGTGAAAAGAAAGGACCTACAACCTAGATTACTCTATCTAGCAAAGCTATCATTTAGAATCGAAGGGCAGATAAAGTGCTTCTCAGATAAGGTAAAACTGAAGGAGTTCATCATTGGCAAGTCATTATTACATGAAATGTTAAAGGGACTTATTTAAGAAAAATAAGATAAAAACTATTAATATGAAAATGGCAATAAATACACAACTATCAACAATTGGATCTAAAAACAAATTAAGCAAACAAGCAGAACAGAAACAGAATTGTAGATATGGAGGACATTGGGATGGTGGCCAGTGAGAAGGGTGGTCTGGAGGAATGGGGGATTATGAAGTACAAATTGGTAGTTACACAAAAGGCAGGGGATGTTAAGAGCAAGTATAGGAAATGGAGTTGCCAAAAAACATATATGCATACCATGGACATGAACATAGAAGGTGGATCGCTGGTGGGAGCAGGCAGTGCTGGGTGAAGGGTGGCAAATGGGGAAGAATTGGGACAACTGTAATAGTATAATTAATAAAATATTCAGAAATAACACTGGAGACTTCCGACCAAGATAGAGGTGTAGGTGGAAACACTGTGCCTCCTTGCACAACCAAAATTAAGGACAACAAAGATTTACAAACAAAAACATAACCAGAATAGACAGAAAATTGAACTTTACAGAAGTCTGACAACCATTCATCCAGACTGGTAAGAGAGGCCAAGTCAGCAGCGGCGGAGAGGGGTCACGGCAGAAAAAAGTGGTGGCTGGCAGACCTGGGTGCGCAGGCGGTGCAGGGCTAGCAGATTCTGGGCACCAGGAGGAGGCAAGCAGACCCAGTGAGGTGGGCAAGGCCACTGCCTGACCACGGTCACTCATTTGCACGCAGATAAACCAGGCAAAAACGGGCAGTGAGACAGAGTGTGCAACCCAGGGCTCCAGTGATGGGAAATAAAGCCTAAAAGCACTGATTGAAAGCACTTGTGGGGGTAGAAGTGCTGGGAGAGACTCCCAGCCTCACAGGAGAGTTTGTTGGAGAGACTCACAGGGTCCTAGAATGTACACAAACCCATCCACATGGGAATCAGTACCAGAAGGGCACAATTTGCTTGTGGGAAGCAGCAGAAGGGACTGAAATATGAGTGGAGCAAGTGCCATTGTTACCTCTTTGACCCCGCCCCCACAGACAGCGTCACGACCTAGCAACTGGGTTGCCCTGCCCTGGTAAACACCTAAGGCTCTGCACCTCATACATAACAGGTGAGACCAGACCAAAAAATTATGCCTCAGATGGAAGAACAAATCAAAGCCCCAGAGCCAATACTTTTAAGTGACCAAGAGATAGCCAACCTGTCAGATGCACAGTTCAAAAACACTGGTGATCAGGATGCTCACAGAACTGGTTGATTTTGGTCGCAAATTAGATGAA
>PVKM010044955.1:0-12091 GCA_004027735.1 Carollia perspicillata | reverse complement strand
GATCTTTGGGAAACGGTCTTTCTTCAGCGTCTACCCTGTGTATGTGAAGAGCGCCTGCCCCACACGGCAGCACACGCGCAGCCCCAACGCACCGGAGGACACGCAGGAGACCCTGCCCCACAGTGGGGCCAAACCCGCCACGTCACTCCTGCTCAATCCTTCTCACCACCTACATGTTCTTCAATGTCTTCCTCGTTCGACCATCGTCACAGTGCTGGGTGACACCCCTTCTCTCCCACCTGCACTTGGAACCAACAACAGACAAAGACTTCAGCCAACGAGGTGCAGAGCCTGCACCACTGCTGACGAGGGCTGGACTGAGATGTGACCGAGGTGAGTCTGCAGCCACACTGGGCTTTGGAGACAGACCCCCCGGAGAGCCTCACCACCCAGCCGCACGAGGTTCCATCTTCAACCCATACCAGGTCAGCGTCTGGCTCCGACAACACCCAGGCAGTGGGAAATGGACCAGAATAAGCAAATGCAGCTCACCCCGCTCCTCAGAGAGGAGGGGAGAAGGGCGGTCCCACAGCCCCGTCCGCACATCGGCAGGCAGCGAGCGGTGGAGGCTGCAGCAGTCCTCGGAGTCAGAGCTGCCTCCTCAGGGTCCCTGGGACAGGGGTGACCCCCACAGAGGACATGGCGACACGTCCCGGATGCCACAGACCTGAGGACCCAGGGACCTTCGACTGCAGCAGACATTAGGGAGATTTGCAAAGGTGGAAAATGCCACCTTTATTTTATATTTTTAAGGTTTTATTTATTTATTTTTAGAGGATGGGGAAGGGAGGGAGAAAGGAACCAATGTGTGGTTCCCTCTTGCATACCCCGTACTGGGGACCTGGCCCTCAACCCAGGCATGTGCCCTGACTGTGAATCCAACTGGCGACCCTTTGGTTCACAGGCCAGCGCTCAATCCACTGAGCCACACCAGCCAGGGTACCACCTTTATTTTTAAGTAAACAGAAAAATTTTTAAAGTGGTTCAGCTCCTATGTGGTGAACATAATAGCTGTAACGCACAAAGCCAGGACCTTGTTGGGGTCCTTGTAATTTCCAAGTGAAAACCATCACCGAGCCCACATCTGGGAGTAGCTGCTCCAACAGCTGGCCCTTCAAGGGTGGGGACAGGCACCCCTCCCATTATCAGCACAACCAGTTTTCAGACATCAGGACACACACAGTCCTCCCCAGAGGGGCTGGGCCCCAGCAGAAGGCAGGGCTGGCGGGCGTCTCAGCGGGCTCTCCAGGGGCTGCAGGGCGTGGGCCCCGCCACAGACGGCATCGAGGCACATGCAAACCCAGCGACCCACAGGGGCCATGGGAGCAGGTGAGAAGGTGCATTGTGATCAGGATGGAAACGAAGATAAAAGGACAAAAGACACACGCTGTACAGAAAACATAACCAGACATCAGCCTCTATCAGTTGGATATATAAAGCATGACCTCTGAGAAATTGAATAAAAAGGAGTTAAAATGCAAATATTGTAGGAGATTTTTATATATCTCTTTAATTTTGAAAATTCTAAAGAAGAATGTGCACCCCAGCTAGTGTGGCTCAGTGGATTGAGTGCCAGCCTGCAAACCAAAGGGTGGCCAGTTCAATTCCCAGTCAGGGCATGTGCCTGGGTTGCAGGCCAGGTCCCCAGTAGGGGGCACATGAGAGGCAAAAACACACTGTTCTTTCTCTCCCTCTCTTTCTCCCTCTCTTCCCTTCTAAAAATAAATAAATAAAATCTTTAAAAAAGAGAAAATTCAGAAGAAGAGTGTGGAAGAACTAAATAATAGTTCTAAATAATAGAAGTAAACCACACCTGCGTCATAGATTAGCCGAAAAAGTACATCCTTCAGAGAGTCTGCAGGGTCCTCCTGTCAACAGAATATTCACAAACACCAACCACGAACGGTCCACCAAGGAAACTTTCCACCTCAGAGAAGCAGGGGTCTTAGGGGCCAAACCCCGGCCGCGAGGCCACGAAACCAGAGGCAAACGAAGCCCCAGGAAACCGCAGCTGCTGAGGCTCCAGGTGCGTCCTGAGCAGGCCAGGGTCGCAGAGGAAGCCGACCTCCACACCTGTGGCTGACGGCCCCAGGAGCCAGTGGGAAGGCCAGAAGGGAAGGGGCCGGCGCTGGGGTCTTTCTCGTCCAGTCGGCTTACAGAGCCTGGACAGGGCAGCGTGCTCTTCCCTGGGCAGAGCGCCTCCCCGTGGCTCCCTCGGAGTCACAGCGAACACTAACACCCAGCGCGTACTACACTCCTTTCCATCCCTGACGTGTGCCCCGGACTTCCCCTGCGAGAGAGAACCACCAGCCCCGGACACCTATGGTGTCACAGGAGTTGTCCAAAGTGAGGCCGAGGGAAGCACTTCCTTTTAAAGAGACATCGGGAGGCTCCTCCGTAAATAACACGGGGCTGCAGATGGGGGTCACCAGGTGGCTTGGGGGGCAGAGTCAGAGACACTAGCGGCCACCCGGTGCCAAAGGAGCCCCCAAACGCGCCAGTGCGGGGCCCAAACTGGGACCGAGGCACACAGCTCGGACCCCTCAGGCTGAAAGGTCCCTGGGCCCAGGAGCTCGTCACCGTACCCAGGTCCCCGAAGGCCCCTCCGCACCCAGCCAGCCGCTGCAGCCGCAGGCACCTGCTGTCGGCCTGTGGGAGCAGGAAGGGGAAGGGACCGCAGAGCAGGGGAGGGAGTCCGCACAAGTAAGGGCACAGAGCCGTGGCTGAGGGCCTCTGTTGCATGGAGAGCAAGACACGGATTTCTTCCGAAAAGGTGTCAGGAACACAACAGGCTTTGTGAGCTCTACTTTATATGATTTCCTGTTTTCCGCTAGCCCGCCGCACCCGTGAGGCAGGGCGTGCAGGCGACAACCAGGCAGCCCCACAGGGAGATGTCCACGACCCGTCACCCCCTGCATGTGGGGTTGGCCCCCCCCCGGCCCCCCGGCCGGAGCCCGCAGAGGCCCACCCCAGCTGGCACCGAGTTTCTGTTTTCTCCTGAACCCACCCCCGTGCACACCGTGCAGGACAAACAAGCTCCGTGCAGGAGCCGAAAGCGCCACACACTCACTCTGACCACGTAGCTGAACCGGCGGACGTCCTGCACGGCGCTGCAGAAGTCCAGGCGGGTGAAGGCCTCCCCCAGCGTGCAGTAGCCGTGCCGCTGGAAAACACACACGCGTCAGCGCTCACCCCGGGGAACGGGGCTGCATCTGTGCGATGTGGATGCAAGTTCTGGCCAAGGACGTTTGTGGGTGCTTTGGCTTCGTCCCTGCCTAGCGAGAGTAGTGTGAAACCATGCGGGTGCCGACCGAGAGGAGAGGAGAAAGGTGTGCACAGGACTGCCGAACGTCACGTTAGCTACTCGGTGGGTTAAATGAGGGTGTCACACAGGGCTCCCCCCTCCACAGGAGGCCCGCTGGCACCAGGGGCTCTGACAGCTGCTGGGGATGGGGCAGAGGCCACAGTACGCCGCCCAGGGCCACACTCGTGCTGTGGTCTCAGGTCTGTCCTGGGGGCATGGCCACACATGTGTGCGCATGGACACACACTGTGCATGTGGACACACACACACACTCAAGAGTGACTGTTTCCAAGACCCTGGTGCCTTCCCCTGTGAGAGTGTGAACCACAGACATGATGTTGCAAAAGACAATTTATTTACCATGACATCACACAGTTGGAGAAACAACACAAAGAGACACGTACTTGTAGCGGAATACTTACTTCTCTCGTGCTGTCCTTATGGACGTAGATCCATTTTTCACGATAAAAACCTGGAATAAAAATTGTTTGTTTTTAAAATCTGGGGAATCATTTCAAAATGACGTTTCCAGGAACTTAAAATAGCTGCACATGTCAGCAACAGTATCTGACGTGTGGAGGGAGGTGCTTCTCTCCTTGGTTAAAGGTGGACAGCCGCTGTGTTCCCCAGCGTCGGCTTAGGAGTGCCAGAAGCACATCTGTGCCTGGAAAAGGATTCCAGACGGCACCAGCTCTGGGTAACTTAGAAGGAAATTACTGCTACGGACGACTGTAGTAATATCATAACACATCATTGTAGGGATACAGTTATTAGCACATCATGTAGCTTTTAAGAAGTTCTATTCTTCTGTCATTGCCTTTATACTGTATTCAATTTAAATCCATCGTTTTCCTGGAATTCAAGGACCACGATGACTAGCCCCACAGGACCTCACCCTCCTCACCGGACTGCGGACAGGAGAGCACGTACCCTGCCTCGCGGTGGGGCCCCGGTGCAGGGCGAGGCCTCTCCCTCGGAGGGTGGGCGACCGGCCTCCAGCCCAGCATCCCACCCAGGGCCTAGCCCACCTCCGACCGCATCTGTCCCCCTCCCAACAGCAGCATCTTCTGCACAAAAGTCCAAAGTCAAGACGCCTCGGCCTCGGTCTCCCGGCGTGGGAGGGAGAGGACCGTGACCCCGTCGGGGCACGCCGACGTGCAGGCTCTCCGGTGGGTCTGCTGCCTTTTGTGTCTGCGAATCTTACTAAGACAGCGGTGGGGCTGTGGCGAGTGTGTCACCAGGTCTGTGGGCAACACTGGGCGAGGCCTGCCATCTCGCATCTGTGCCGCCCTTCCTGAGTGCTCCCACAGCACCGAGCAGGCCGACACGGTCACGCATGCAGCCATCGACGAGCGTGAGCTTACACTGGGCGCTGCCGTCCTTCCCAGGATGGCCCTTTCTCCTTTTTTTGGATGCACAACCGTGCTCTTCACTAGTGAGTATGTCTTTGTCTTCACTGTTTAAGGTTCTGAAATAAAGAGACAGGCTGTTGAAATGTCTTTACAGGGAGATCTTCGTTCGGCTTTTCTTTTTAAAAAATGATCATAAATATGTGGTTTGCAATTTACGAGATTGAAATAAAAATCATGTTGAATTCTGAGAGTGAGCAGTTATTTTTCAAAGCGACACATTGCGGTTTGACACGACACAGCCAATGTCTAACACATCTTTTAGTTTGTTTCCCAAAACCTAAGATTTATCCTGGCTCTTCTGAGAATGTTTTGCTGGAAAGGGCTGAACATATCGTAGAGTGTCCCAAGGGTTCTGATATGTTCAACCAAGGCAGTTTCCGACTTCAAAACGCTTCCTTAAAACAGGAGATTACATTACACTGTAAACTCCTTGGGAAAAATCAATGTGACGGTATGGCCCTGGACACTGACGATGTGCCAGGGCCCTGACACAGTGCTGAGCAAGCATCTGCCTTAAACGCCTCGACAGGCCAGATGGAGGATGGCAGAGTTTTCCACACGAACCCAAGAGCACTCACGTTCCTTTCCAGTGCACACGGAACACATTCCGGGACAGATCACATGTTAGGCCACAAAACAAGTCTTTAAAAAATTAAGTCTGAGCCCCGGCCTGTGAAGCTCAGTTGGTTGGGTGCTGTTGGAGCCTCTGGGCTGTGAGTTCGATTCCCGGGCGGCCACATGCCTGGGTCGCAGGTTCAGCCCCCAGGGTGTGTGCAAAGGGCAGCCTGTTGTTTCTGTCTCACATCCAGGTCTCTCTCCATCTCCTTCTCCCTCCCTTTTTCTCCCTCTAAAGCAAGCAAACAAACAAACAAACAAACAACAATAAAAAACTTGCCCCAGCCCTGAATCAGGGAGACAAATCTGAGTCTCTCCTCGTGGCTCCTCACAGACAGACTTCACGATAAAAGCCTTTTCTTTTCTCAAAAGCTGGTGCCACAGTGTGGGCTTCTGGGAGTGCCGGGCAGCGGGACCTTGCTCGGTAACAAACGCTGCATCTGGGGGTGGGCACCAGCCTCCCCACCAGCCCAGACTTTTGCTACATAACTTCGCTCCGCACAGCTGCCTGTGTGGGCAGAATCTCAGCCAGAACCCAGGTCACAGAGCCAGGCTGCAACCTCAGAAACAGGTGACACTGTAAACGCCAAGCAGGCCCTCTGGTGAGCGGCCCTGCTCACTGCCACTCACATGCTGTGACCGAGGTCACGCTGGTCTGTCCCGTGTGCAAGCTCCGCGCTCCAGGACTCACACCTTTTCCAGCCGTCCTCTGTTTTCATCCAGGTCCACCCAGGAGACCTCCAGTCCTGACCCAAAAACGGCATGGTTCTCCTGTAAAAACCGTTGATTTGCGGTAAAAAACTTTGGTAATCAGCGAGTTCCTTTTCACTTAGAACTCCTACTCATTCATGTTTACAAAGTGAGTTCTTAAGTAACATTCAAAAGTCTGCACAGGCCGTGGCCTATTGATCTCGAGCCCCCAGTAGACGGGGCGTCTTTCACTGATGTGGGCAATTTATAGAGTATGTGACACATGAAACATCCAAATACCATCTCCCGACTGTATTCAGCACGGCTGGTGAAGGCCATTGCACAGGTATTTGCAGTGGCTCGGAGGAGATGGCCACCTGCACGGGGGCTCCAAGTCCACTGCGAGGGCTCGGCCCCTCGGCCGGTGTGCAACGCGCATGATGAAGAGACTGTCCTTTGCACCGAGAGGATCTCAAAACTGCGCAGTTTATACTCACATATTCGCGTTTTCAGTCACACACTGAATTCTTGCTTCTGAAGGCGCTTAAAAATCATCCCTTAACCCTTTTTTAGAAGATATTTTATTGATTATGCTACGACAGTTGTCCCATTTCCCCCCCTTTAGTCCCTTCCACCCAGCACCCGCCTCCCACCATCATCCCCCCGCTCAGTTCATGTCCATGGGTCGTACCTCTAAGTTCTACGGCTTGTCCATTTCCCACACTATTCTTAGACACTATTCTGTCTACTTTGTACCTACCATTTGTGCTTCTTATTCCCTGTACCTTTTCTCCATCCTCCCTCTCCTCCTCCCCGCTGTTAACCCTCCCTGTGATCTGTTTCTGTGATTCTGTTCCTGTTCTAGTTGTTTGCTTAGTTCGTTTTTATCTTTGTTTATGGTTTTTTTAGGTTCAGTTGTTGATAGTTGCGTTTGCTGTCATTTTGCTGTATTTTTTATCTTCTTTCTCTTAGGATAAGTCCCTTTCACATTTCATATAATATGGGCTTGGTGACGATAAAGGAGTTAACTCCTTCAACTTGACTTTGTCTGAGAAGCAGTTTATCTGCCCCTCCATTCTAAATGAAAGCTTTTCTGGATAGAGCACTCTCGGATGTAGGTCCTTGCCTTTCGTGACTTGGAATACTTCTTTCCAGCATCTTCTTGCTCATAAGATTTCTTATGAGAAATCAGCTGATAGTCTTATGGAAATGCCTTTGCAGGTAACTGTCTCCTTTTCTCTTGCTGCTTTTAAGATTCTCTCCTTAAATTTAATGTTGGCTAATGTAATTATGATGTGCCTTGGTGTGTGCTTCCTTGGGTCCAACATTTTTGGGACTTTCTGAGCTTCCTGGACTTCCTGGAAGTCTATCTATTTCCTTTGCCAGGTTAGAGAAGTTTTTCACTGTGTTTTCAAATAAGTTTTCAATTTCTTGCTCTTCCTCTTCACCTTCTGGCACCCCTATGATTTGGATGTTGGAATGTTTAAAGTCGTCCTGGATGTTCCTAAGCCTCTCCCTGCTTTTCTGAGTTCCTGTTTTTTCATTCTGTCCTGGTTGAATGTTTATTTCTTCCTTCTGCTCCAAACTGTTGATTTGAGTCCCAGTTCCCTTCCCTTCACTGTTGGATCCCTGTGCATTTTATTTCACTTTTCATCGTCTTTACTTTTTCCTCTATTTTGTGACCATACTCAACCATTTCTGTAAGCATCCTGGTTACCAGTGTGTTTTTTAAAAATGTATTTTTAGACAGAGGGGAAGGGAGGGAGAAAAACATCAGTGTATGTATGGTTGCCTCTCACACGCCCCCTATTGGGGACCTGGCCAGCAACCTGAGCATGTGCCCTGACTGGGAATCAAACAAGCAACCTTTTGCAGGCCAGCACTCAATCCGCTGAGCCACACCGGCCAGGGCCTAATTACCAGTGTTTTGAACTGTGCATCTGATAGATTGGCTATCTCTTCATCACTTAGCTGCATTGTTTTTTCTAGAGCTTTGATCTGTTCTTTCTTTTGGGCCATACTTTTTGTCTCAGCACACCGGTTATGTAGTAAGGGGTGGAGCCTTAGGTATTCACCAGGGCAGGGCAACCCACATCTGAGTTGTGACGCTGTACGTGGGGGAGGGGTCAGAGAAGGAACAGCGCCGATGCTCAGCTCTGGGCTTTCAGTCACCTTTGTCGCTACCCACAAGCAAATTGGGCCCTTCTGGTGCTAATTCCCAGGTGGGTGGGCTTGCGTACGTTCCAGAACCCAGTGGGTCTCTCCAACAAACTCTCTTGTGAGGCTGGGAGTTTCCCCCGCTGCCTCAACCCCAACAGGTGTTTTCAGTCAGAGGTTTTGAGGCTTTATTTCCCCACGCTGAAACTGTGGGTTGCAGTGTGTCTCCCTCCCAGTCGTTCCTCCCAGTTTATCTGCACACAAATGTGGAACCGTCTGGTCCACCAGCTGCTGCCTTGCCCATCTGGCCCTCCAGCTGCCACCTTGTGGTAAGTCCTCTCCGCCCAGCTGCCTGTCTCCATACCTCCTGCTGGTCTGGGTGAATGTTTCTTCTTTAACTCCTTGGCTGTTGGACTTCCATACAGTTCGATTTTCTGGCAGTTCTGGTTATGTTTTATTTTTAAATTTGTTGTGTCCTTCTTTTGGTTGTGCAAAGTGTGTCTACCTATGCCTCCATCTTGGGAGGAAGGTAATATGTGCCCTTAAATCTCTGCATTTATTTTTAGTTGGAATTATTGGGGTGACACTGGTGTGCAAAGCCATACAGGCTTCAAGTGCACCACTCAGTGACACATCATCTGCACCCTGCAATGCGTGTCCTTCGGTCTCTTTCCGTCCCCAATTCCCACCCCTTTGCCCAAAGCAGGCTGCCCCCTTGCCTTCTGGCTATCACCACTCTGTTGCCTGTGTCCTTGTGGTGTATTTTTTTTTTTTTTTTTTGCTTAATCCTTTCACGTTCATCTATCCAGTCCCCAGACCTCCCTCCCCACTGACAGCTGTTGGTCTGTTCCCTGTATCCATGCGTATTTCTATTTTGTTTATTGGATTCCACATGTGGTATTCGTCTTCGCAGACCGGCTCATTTCACTCAACATAATAATTTCCAGGTCCACCCATACTGTCACAAAAGATAATCTTTCTTTCTTTCTTTTTCACGGGCCAGTAGAATTCCACTGTGTAAATGTACCACTGCTTTTTTTTTAATCTACTCATCTGCTGATGGGCACTTGGGATGTTTCAGACTTTGGCTATTATAAATAACGCTGCAATGAGCATATTACTGCTTCAATTTCACTAGTTGTAATTGGTCTGTTCACATCCTATGATTCTTCCTGATTCAATTTTGGAAGATTGTATGTTCCTAGGAATTTATCCATTTCATTCAGGTTGTCCAATTTGTTGGTGTGAAGTTGTTCATAGTATTTTCTTACAATTCCTTGTATTTCTGTGATGTCAGTTACTTCTCCTCTGTCACTTCTGATTTTATTTATTTGTGTCCTCTCTTTTTTTTATTTATGAGTCTGGTTAAAGGTTTATCAATCTTGTTTACTTTTTCAAAGAACCAGTTCTTGGTTTCACTGATCTTTTGTATTTTTTTTTATTAATCTATGTCATTTATTTCCACTCTGATCTTTATTATTTACTTCCTTCTATTTACTCTGGGCTTTGTTTGCTGTTCTTTTTCTAGTTCTTTTAAGTGTATGGTTAGATTGTTTATTAGAGATTTTTCTTAATGCTATGAACTTCCCTCTCTCGGAATTGTTTTTGCTTTGCTATGTCCCAGAGATTTTGGGTCTTTGTGTTCTCATTTTCATTTGTTTCAAGGTATCTTTTGATTTGTTCCTTGATCTCATTGTTAACCCATTCATTGTTTAGTAACACATTTAGCCTCCATGTTTTTGTGTGTTTTTTCGGTGTCTTTCTTGTGATTGATTTCTAGTTTCATAGCATCATGGTTAGAGAAAATGCTTGATATTATTTCCATATTCCTAAATTTACTAAGACTTGTTTTATGTCCAAACATGTCGTCAATCCTAGAGATTGTTCCATGTGCACTTGAAAATAACGTATAGTCTGCTGCTTTGGGATGAAATGCTCTGAAGGTATCAATGAAATCCATCTGATCTAGCCCTGACTGATGTCGGTCAATGGGTTGGTTGTTGTCCTGGAAACTGAAACGTTCCTCATTGAATTCCCAGTCAGGGTACTTGCCTGGGTTGCAGGCCAGGCCCCCAGTTGGGGGTGTGCAAGAGACAACCGATCGATGTTTCTTTCATGCATCAGTGTTTCTCTCCGTCTCTTTCTCCCTCCCTCCCCCTCTCTCCAAAATAAAATAAAAAAAAAACGTTCTAAACAATTAAAAATCTATATGATCTACAGTGTCCTTGAAGGCCACTGTTTCCCTGTTGATTTTCTGTCAATGGGGGTTAAAATCCCCAACTATGACTGTATTACTGTCGATCTCTCCTTAATGTCCACCAAGATCTTCTTTACATATTTAGGTGCTTCTGTGTTGGGTGCACATATGTTTATAAGGGTTAAATCCTCTGGTTGGACAGATCCCTTTAGTGTCGTGTAGTAACCTTCTTTGCCTCTTGTTAGTGCCTTCGTTTTGAAGTCTGTTTTGTCTGATACAAGTATTGCTACCCTGGTCCATTATTTTTGTTTCTAATTGCATGTAATATTTTTCCATCCCTTCATTTCCAGTCTGTGTGCATCTTTTATTCTGAAGTGAGTCTCCTGTAGACAGCATACATGTGGGTCATGTTATTTTATCCATTCAGTGACCCTATGTCTTTTGGTTGGAGCATTTAACCCATTGATACTTAAGGTTATTATTGATAGGTACTTATTTACTGACATTTTATTCTTTATACCTATGTTCTTCTCTATATATTTCATCTTGTTCTTCTTCTTAAAGCATGCCCTTTAACATTTCTTGCAATGCTCATTTTGTGGTAATGAACTCCTTTAGTTAGTTTTTTTGTTTTTGTTTTTTTTTCTTTTGTCTGGGAAGTTCTTTACTGCACCTTCAATTTTAAATGATATCCGTGCTGGACAGTCTTGGTTGTAGGTCCTTGCTTCTCATCACTTTGACTATCTCATGCTCATCGGTTTTCGCTGGAAGTGCTTCTGTTGACAAGTCGGCTGACAGCCCTGTGGGAACCCCCTACAGGTAAGTAACTAACTCTCTTGCTGATTTTAAGATTCTCGTTGTGTTTAACCTTCGCCATGTTCATTACCAGGTGCCCCGCAGTGGGCCTCTTTGGCACCATCTTGACTGCTGAGCTTGTGGGACTTTTTCTTCACCAGGTTGGAGTTTTCTGCCAGTGTGTCTTCAGACAGGTTCTCTATCCGCTGCACACTCGCTGTGGATGTTCTTAAACCTGATCTTGTCCTGACATCCCTTAGATTTCCCTCATTTTTTAAAGTCCTCTTTTCTTTCTGGTGTTCTGCTTGGCTGCCTACTGTTTCTCATCCTCTAAGTCCGTGCTTCGAGCCTCTGCTTCATCTGACCTGCTATTAGATGCACTCGTTTCAGATTTTATTTATTTAGAGAGTGAGGAAGAGAGGGACAAAGAGGGGGAGAGGACTATCACTCAGCCGCCTCTCAAACATGCACCAGGACCAAACCTGCAACCCAGGCATGTGCCCTGACCTGGAATCGAACCGGTGACCTTCCAGTTTGGTCATAAAAACCCTCTCTTCGTCTAGGTCCTCACTGAGATCATCCAATCTTCCCCCAAGGTCCTGAGCGCCCTCGCAGCCATCATCTCCAACTCTGCCGCCCCCACGTTTTGGTTGCTTCCATTCATGTCATTCTTTTTCTGGGGATTTTTCTTGTTCTTTCACTTCAAGCACTTTTGTCTCCCTGTTGCATCTCCATGTCTGTGTTTGTCTGTGTATTAGGTAGATCATCACAAGCTATGACTCTCAAGCTCGTGATGAGGGCTTTGTGGGGTGGATGCCATGAGGAGCCTCCCCTCGAGGTGGAGTTGTTTCCAGCAGGGTCTGGTGTCTGCTGGAGTCCCGCTTTGGCTGTGCCGTGTGTGGCTAGTTAGGTCAAGCTCTG
>PVKM010044954.1:0-12093 GCA_004027735.1 Carollia perspicillata | reverse complement strand
AGGCAGAGAAAATGATCTCCCTGCAAAGAACTGTCTAGCTCTCTGAGCCTAGGATCAAACTTGACTTGGTTTTCCTCTTCCTACTCTCCATTTTGCTTAAAGGCATGGGTGTTCTTTTTCCCATTGGTTTTAGTTTTCAAAAAATGCCTTCACTTCTCATGTAAATCTCCAAGACTTGCCGGCCTGACTTACATGGATCACTGTGCCTTGTCATACAACCCTACTCAGCAATCCCTACCCTCTGAAGCATGTCTTCCTGCCAATTCCAGTGCAGACCACCTTTTGTAATTTTGTCTTGCCTTTGGGCTTCTGCTATTATTTACCACTTAATTATCTGGTTGTTCGTCTACTGCAAAATGTGTTTAAGAACTAGAGTGTCCGACACTAATCAATAAGGGGAGTGCCCTGGACTCTATAGGTCTGGGGCTAGGTTTTTGACTGGATGTTGACAAAATAAATAAAATAGTCCACACTCTCCTGAACATGCAGTCAGAGTGGGATTGGAAGGAGAATATGAGGGTACCTAGGAGAATAGGGAAGTCATCCAAAATTGCAGGGCCACTATACACCAAGAAAAATGCAGCCTCACAGGCTTTGCAAACTCCAAGACACCTGCAAAGAAGTTCCCTAAATACATTTGAAGAAAGAAGATAGGTAGGATAGTTACGGTGATGCTTAGAAATAAAAATAAAGTGGCAAAGTAGCTGAATGACTAGAGTATTTATTGAAATTCACAGTCCAAATCACTTTGAGTGACCATCCTAGTAGACAAGATCAGAGTGGGCCCCACTACACCAATGAGCCCTGCCAAGACCCCACCCCCATCCCTAGACCCTGTAACAATGGGCAGAGTGGGCACATGGCCCTATTACATGGTATTAAGAAACAGAATGCATACAAAGGTGAAAAGAGAAAATAATGAAGCAACCCACAACACAGTGGAGTAATAAAGGTTATGTGTAACTTTTAAATCCAAACATGATCAATTTTATTTCTAATACCTACTTAGAATTCACTAGACCAGCTCAAATGTCTCTTTAACATAATACAGTGCTTCACGGTTTAAAAAGAGCTCTCGTCTTAACCTCACTTGATTCTGATTTAACGTGTACTTGTTTACCAACGTGCTAACTGATTCCCAATGTGCGCTGCATGGGCCAACCTGCTCTCGTGACCATCCTGATTATAATCTCCATATTAAAATAAAACATCACTCTGAACACCTACGAAAAATAAAACTTCACCGGCAGAGTTCACTTCAAAAGGCAGCACAAAACCACTTAAGGAGAAAAAAGTTAATGCTGGTATGTTAGAATAATCAGTGAAATTGGGGTCATACTGCTAAAGGGTCAGGGTGGGAGGTGCAGCACCACCTTGGAGAGTTCAAAGAGAAGAGACATTATTAAAAAATGAATCAGCCACACTTTGTGTCTGTTCTTTCCCACTTGGAGGGTGTAAGTGGATTTGCGGCTGCTCCTTGGCCTCCCCTGCCACATCCAGCCAGCCCTTGCCCTAGGTAACTACCACCTGGACATCCACTTTCAGCAGCTCCAAATTTTGTTAACATCCTCATTCGCTATCATCTCTTTCCTCATTTATTCATGGTTATGAGTTTAAGTGTAAGAGGATTCATTCACTGGCATCGTGCTAGGGTTTCACGATGGGGGAAACCCTAACGGGGAGCCTGAATCAATGTAGGGAAATTTTATTAGCCCAATACCCTGTAAACCTGCTTCGTTTTGTCTTACAAGTAATGCTTTGATTAAATGGAATTGTTTTCCATAAATAGAAAAAGCCCTAAAATTCATATAGAACCATGAAAAATATACTTTGTAATTGTCCTCTTGATTTCTATCAAAGTTTCAATGAAACTGCAGAAAACAAAACAAAATTTTTGATATACTGTCCGCATGTAAACTAGACATTGCTCATCTATCTGCATATTTGGCAGACAGTGCAAATGTGAATCTTCACAAACTCCATTCGGTCTATGCACTTTTTTCTAAAGAAGTAGAAAGATCTTGTTAAATGTTTGTATACACATTGTATACAACAATACTAAACAAGGATATGATTTGTGATGTTGAGACTAGTATCACAAGGATACTAGTATCACAAGGATACTAGTGATATTGAGACTTCATAAAGAAAGTTTTTGGTCACTTTTAAGTTTCCAAAAGGTATGTGGAAACACTTAATGAGCTTTTCAGTTTTACAGAAGAGGGGAGAGCTTTCTTAGACATGTGCCTTCAAGATGGCTGTCATCATTGCCAGCCATGGAAAAGATGTCATAAGGTTGGCCTGCAGTAGTGAAATCATATTTTCAAATGTGGGATAAGAAAAATATTCTTTTTTTTTTTAAATTTTGGAGAGAGGGGAAGGAAGGGAGAAAGAGCAGAGAAAGATCAATGTGTGGTTGCCTCTCATGTGTCCCCCACTGGGGACCTGGCCCGCAACCCAGGCATGTGCCCTGACTGGGAATTGAACCAGCGACCCTTGGCTTCACAGGCCCGTGTTCAATCCACTGAGCTACACCAGCCAGGGCAAGAAAAATATTCTTATCTAATTTAGAAATATATTGAGGATGAGAATGAAGAAAAGAATTACTATGAAACAAATTTATAAGCCGTTTTTCCAACATTGTTTGATGCTCTTTGGAAGAGGCCACAGGAGCCTAGAACAGGATGAGCTGACTGCACCTGAGTTGTTTGGTGTCACGTTGTTTGTGACGAAAGTCACGCTGTTAGAAACAAAACGGCTTTAGAACAACAACAAAAAAAGAGTTATCCTAAAAGGACAATCAAATTAAATAGAATTTCTCAATTTCATTGTTAAAGCTATAGCTTTTTTGAACTCAACTTCAATTTCATAGGTTCAAATAATTTTTATGTTTCCCGGTCACTTAAAAAAGTTCTTCATAGTAATACAAATGGGTACATATAGTACTAATTATACTTACCTGGAGGAAAATAGAAAATAAGAGTATTCACATTTAACATTGATATATAGATCATGTAACAATTTAAAAAGTTTGCATTTCTTATCTCATTTGATACCACAACAAACCTCAAAGCTGGAGATCAGTTGTTATTACACTCCTTCCTTAGAAGATAAGCTGCTACCAGGAGGTGACTGCCCAAGGTTATACAGGGATAAGAGGTGCGCTTGGGGCTTGAATCGGGTCCTTTGATCCCCAGTCACAGTTATCCCAATTATCCCAATTATCTTCTCCTCTAAACCCCTACAAAGACTTTTATATACTTGCTTAATGCCACGAGTAAACTAAAAAAGAGAAACAATACCTTACTGTTAGGCAGGGTGGGATAGTTCAGACACTAAAGTAGGAGTTCTTTTCCTAAGACTGTTATTTTTTAAAAAATTTACTGGGGTGACATTGGTTAAAAAGATTATGTAGATTTTTAGTGCATGCCTATTCTTATTTTGTCAGTCTAAAGCCAGGCCAGTGGCAGAGACACAAAGCAACTATACCACTTAGTGTTTTAAAAATTCAGCAAAATTCAGACCAAGCAACTGGGAAGTTATATTTTGCAGTTGTCAAACTTGAGTGAACATCTGGATGAATGCACTGTCATCCAGATGTATTCAAATGGCTAGACACTTTGTGATATGACTACCAAATATACAATCGATTGAATGCTTCGTAAACATCCTGATGGTTTAAACTTCAAAGGTAGTCTTTAAGTAATTATGGATGAGTTATCTCCTTCCTTTTCTCCCACCTGTAATATTCACCACTCTCATAAGATGCTGAAATATGATGAGGTCCATTAAGAACCTTCATAGCTTTGAGAAGTGAAAAATATTCATTTCTAGCTGAATATTCGTAGGCCAAAATAATGTATTACTCATCATCACGGGATGGGTTATAAACAACCCTAACATTCCATTTGTAATGAATTAACGCTGCCCATCCACTAGAACTTGGGGGCTGATTTTGTTCTCCAAATTTCTTCTGTTTCAAGTAGCATCCGTTTTTTGACTTGAAAATAATATCTTCTAGATGTTAGATCCTGTTTTCTACCCTTCAGTATTACAAAAGCACACAGAAAAGAGGAGGAAATATCAACCAATAGGTCAAGTCAATCCTTCATTGGCCTCTGACTAATTCCTGCCTTTTTTAGGAGAAAATCAACTGTCAGCTTTTTTAAGTCCCTTTAGGGAGTTTCTTGGCCTCTGATATCGGTTAATTAATTAATTTATGTGTTCACTGAGGATTGAATCCCACTGAGTTAAACATTACACAAGATGTAGTAAGTAGTCAGAAAGAAATAATATGATAATGCTTTGGAGTATATACTCTTCTGTTCTTAATTCAATATTTGTAAGAGCTTTGAGAGACTGATAATGTAATGTGAGTTTTATCCATGAAGCCACGTAGCTCATACATGTTAAGTCACTTGCCAAAGAGATGGATGGGTCTTTAACCCAGACCTGACCCCAAATCCAGTGGTATTTTTTTAGTAGATCAGGTTTGCCAGTACTGTGCTCAGTGAAAACCCTGGGTTTTGAGATGTTGATTAGGTGTCTTTTTCTTCTTCTTTCTTTTTATCTGCTCAAATTTTATTTCTCTAAGGCTGTCTATTTTATTCTGTCATCCCAGCCACCCTCCACCCCAGTTTTGGCTTCCATAGCATACTTAATTTTTCTGAGATACTGCCTTGCTCCTTTTCTGGAACCTTGCTACTTAAAAGTGTAGTCAGAGAACCAGCAGTGTCAGTATCACCTGGAAGTCTGTTACAAGGGAAAATCTAAGACCTCATCACGACTTAATGAATCAGAACGTACTTCTAGACAGAATCTGTAGGCGATCCTATGAACATGGAAGAGTGAGAAACCCTGTTCTGTCACAGGTCCCTGTTAACTCCTCCCTTGGCTCTTTAACAACCCCATCCTAGAACAAATGGAAAGATTCGTTGGGAAAGGTGAGGTGCATGCTGAAGAACGAATTATATACAGATCATTAAACATGCATGTTCATACATGCACATGTATAACCACAATTATTATGCCATTCCACTGCTACATAGCTCTTCAGTTTTCCACGTAGACCCTCCTAGTCTAGTCTCGCTCAGCCTGTCATCCTCGCCATCTTTCCTCCAACCCCCCCCCCCGTTATTTATGTTCCAGTCAGACTGACCTACTGGAATTTGCTAAGCAGTCCATGCTTTTACTTTTGTCTCTGTCCACTGCTTTGTCCACTCAGCCCTCTCTGCCTGGTGTAGCTTTCCCATTCCTCTTCACTTGGCCTGTGTCTCCTTGTCTTTTAGGTCCCCTCTTAGGTGACAGTGTCTCTGGGGGTCATTTCCTGCCCCTTTAAGGATTAGCACATACCTTATACATTCATTTATTTCCTCAGTAAATACTGATTATGTGTTCATCAGGTCCACTGTAGCCCTTAACACAGTGTTTTGCAGTTGTCTGAGTTATCGCCCTCCTAGGAAAGAAATTCTTTGAGAACGGGAATTTCTTGATTCGTCCAGTGAGCATTTATTAAGGACCCTGACTATCCATGTTGTACATGGTGCCCTACACTAAGGATGTCCACATGAAAGTCCTTTGTCAAAGGCGTAGGGGAAGGATCTGGTTGACATCCTCAGGGTGGTCTCTATGGGATGTTGTAGCCTTCGTCCTGGTCTTTTGGGGGCAGTCTCAATTCAAAAATTTTACTCCTATACTCCCTGAAGTTTACTAATTTTTAGTTTAAAAAATATAGCCATCATCATCATCAAACTCAATATTCTTATCTTAAAAAGTAAGCACAGACTTTGGGTGTGTGGTGTTACGGGGTCATACATGACACAGGCCACAACATAAGAAACCGGGCTCTGGGTTTCTGCTGTCTCCCCATCACAAAAAGGCATTGCTACCGGTAGAGAAAACTTGGGGTCTCTTGCCATATATTGGAGACTATCTCTTGCTTTCTTTCCTTCTTTAAGAAAGCAAAAGGAAGTAAAAGTCTTTCCTGATTATTGTCCACTCTGTTACCCAAAGACTCCCCAGACCAGCCGAAACAAATTGAGGGCAGCTCACTACAAGGTTGTAAGCAAATTGCCATCATTACACAGACCATAGAAAATTACAAAAAACTGTGAGAAAGTACAGACATAAAGGAATCTCGTTCAACAGTTGAGTATTTGGCTTGGGCCAATAACGAAGTTCCCAAGGACAGCAGAGACCTTTTCCATTGTTCAACTCAGCATTTCACTGAGGACTTAATGACAGAAGGCATTTCAGTTGTAATTATTTTCCTCTGGGTCCCGCCCAGGCCACCCTCCAGCTGCCTCTCTGCAGCCCTGCCCGAGCTCTGTAGAAGAGAAAAGGCACAAAGAGAGATGTCTGTGGCCAGACTGTCTCCAATTAGTCAGGACGAGAACAATGATTGGCTTTTCCTCTGGGCCAGCCTTGAAAAAAGTTCTGCGTTGTTAGCTGGGATGGGGAAGGATTTTTTGCCAATGAGTCAAATAATTCCAACCAGGAATCTTCAGGGATTATATTCACTGCGATCCATTCCACCCAAGCAGTCAGAGCCCTAGAGACTCAGAAGAAGTGTGTGGCAGCGGCCCTAGAAAAGAAGATGTGGCCGCTAAGCCACTGCTTCCCAAAGCCTAGGTAAGGCGCATAGACTTCGTTAGGCTGCTTGTTTCCCAGAGGCGAGTTCCCATGTTAATGTTAGTCCATGGGACAGTGCCCACGAATATGAAAATTTAATAATAGCCCTTCTTACTCCGGGCTAATTTTGTCCCAGGTGATCTGCACACCAGAGATTCAGGGGCAAAAAAAAAAAAAAGAGAGAAAGAAAATCTGCCCTGATTGGCTGCTGGGCACTGGCTGCCGAGCAGTCTGAGGGCCAGGCCAGCTGGAGCTGAATATCCAACTCTTAAACCAAAGTATGCCAGGACGTTAATGATTGGTACTTGCCATTAGGACTAAGGAATAATGACCAGATTAAAAGTCATATATCAGATTCACATCCTAGTTCCACTTAAGGACTGGAAATGCAGCATTTTCTGACTCCTATTCCTTTTAATATGGTGAGAAAAAGTGAGGTATGTTTGCATAAATTAGGCATGGTATGTAAATGTAAATTGTGAAATTCTCAACAAATATGTGTTGTAGTAGTTAATATGCTGTCTCAGAAGTAAATGCATTTCACCGTTGGATCCTAAAAATTCTAAGGGGTAAGCCATGGAGACAACTTTTGAATAGCAGCGACAGAGATTTCAGAGTCAGTAATAAGTAGACTGTAGAGCAAGCGAGGGACTCTCTCAGGTCTCCACATCTCAGGATGTAGGTTAGGGGTATTTACTGCTGGTTTATACATGTACATTTATACTTATGCAGATATGTGGACAGACAGACATATACAGTGTACATGGCTAATTCCCTATATGTGGCATCAGTAAGTACTTCAACGCCCTGGCCCCTTCAGTGACCTCAGGTCACCCGTTATTTCCTCCTGAAGTCTTGAAACGTCGCTGAGCACAATCCAATAAAAAAATTCTGTGATAACTTTTCTATTTTGTTTTGTAAACTTATGTACTTACTAGGCAACTACTTCTGGAATTATTTAAGCTGGAGAGAACCTTCTAAGCCAGCCCTGCACTTTTTGTAAGTTCAGGGTTACTGGACCACTGCACTGTCGGGGGAAGAAACACCCCTGTCATTGGGCCTGACTCACCCTAGGATGCTGCCGCTCCTGGGCAAGCACTCCGGTGCCCAGCACTAGGACAGGCACCTAAAGGTGACCCTAAGGTAACCTCCGCTGAGTCACACCCCTTCTATGATGCCTTTCGGCTATAGCTTTAGTGAGAGCAGGAAATACAAATGGAGAGAAAAACAGGGCAGAAAGGGAAATAAAGTAAAGGAAAAAACTGAGAAAGTCCCCGAGGAACTCTAGCCAAATATATTTAATAATTTTTACATCTGGTGGGGAAATAGCCAGGAAAGAACCCCTATGTAGGTGGTGGGTCTTGAGGGAATGTCAAGTTGATGAAGCTATCATTCACACATTCCAGCTTTGGCCCCCCTCATCCATCCCCCACTCTTCCAAGCTGTTCCTTAGATCAGCAAAGGGTCTCTTCTCCTCAAATGTACCTTTAAACACCAGATCCTCTGTAGCCCCAATGCCTCCGCCTTCAGGAGGGCGGACGGCTTAAGTCAATAAGCTGTTCAGGGACGCCACTACCAATAAGCAGAAAATCAGAGGAAATGGATACTTAACCTCCACTGTACTCAGTATACCATCGCGCCTCCCTCATAGCCTGGAGGAGTCTCCCAAAGAGACGGGCTGGCTGAGTGCTTCCAAGCCTGAGTGCCGCGCTCCTGGATGTTGCTGACAACTCCGCACACGCACACACTGCGGAAAGCTGCAGTGAAAAGAGAAGTCCAGGGTCCCCTTTACTAGTTGTGTGCCTGGAGGCAGTAAGCTGCAATCCCCCCAGCCCAGTTTCTTGATCTATCAAATAAAATGGACGGTGCTGACCCCACTCCCACGGTACAGAGTTGCTGAGAAATCAAAGTCAAAATCCCGTGAGAAATGGCATCTGGCTACCAAATTGTAATGCATTCTCTTTCTCATTCTGACAAAGAATCTAAGAAGAGAGGACAAACTATGAGCTTAATGACCCTGAAAACTGGGGCTGTCCATTAAGTATCTAGCTTAGCGTCCGCTGTTGCTGGACACTTGGAACAGCAACGTGGCTGGTTGCCTGGCTTTTGCTGCTGGCCCGCAGTCATGCATTTTCTGTGGAGAGTACGTGGGGCTTGTAAACAATTTATTATGAAGTGTATCATGCACACAAGGGTATATATAATGTATATGTAGAATGTAATAACAATAAGACAAACATCCAGTAATAAACAGATTATCGCCAGTGCCTACAACTTCCTGTGGGTCCCTTCCTGACTGTATTCCCTTCCCTTCTAAACTAACGCTGTGTCTTCCCATTATCATTCCCTTGCTTTTCATATCATTACCACAAAGGTACGTGTCTTGAATATTCATTGCTTAGCTTTGCCACTTTCTTAAACTTCATTTAATGGAATCATACTAAGTATTCTTTTGTTACTTTGGTTTATAAAAAAAAAATTTTTATCCTTAAGAGCATCTTTTTCATTGCTTTTAGAGAGACCTAGTGGGGGAGAGAGAAAGGGAAAGAAACATCAATTTGAGAGAGAAACATTGATTGGTTGCCCTCTCAACACACCCAGACCGGGGATTGAACCTACCACCCAGGCATGTGCCCTGACCAGGACTCGAACCTGTGACTCTTTGATCTATGGGACAGTGCTCCAACCTGAGTCACACTGGCCAGGGCTATTACTTGTTTTTTATTTGTTCAGTGTTATATTCCTGAGATTCAGGCATATTGATACAAATAATCCTTTAAATTTTATAGTTATATAATATTGCATTGTACAGGTAAACATAATTTATTTTCTCTTCTCTTAATGGACATATGAGTTGTTTCCAGTATTTTGTAAGCAATACATCTATGGATTTGCTTGTATGTGTTATCTGGTACACATTTCAAGTTTTTCAAGATATACAGGGTCCAGCACAAATAACACCCCCTTTTTACTACAAAATCATAAGCAGGTAATTCTGTAACATAACAATATCACACTCAAGCACACCATATGACATTTTGGATGCAATGTTTAAATTAAAACTCTAAATTATTACACCCATGTTATTACCCTACTGACCACACTCACACAGGCCTTCCTTCTGCCGGACCCTGTGTGTACGTACGTCCATATATATCTCTCCAGGATAGAATTGCTGCTCACGGGATACACCCATATCTTCAGCTTTGTCCAATAATGCAGAAGTATTACCCATGGAGTGATTATTCCAACTTACGATTTAGTCACAGTGTGTGAATTCCTGTTGCCCCACGTACACACCAGCAATGGGAACGGTCAGATTTCATAGTTCTGGTCAGTCTGTTAGTTTCAGTTTCCATCTTTTGATTACTTATGAGGTTGAATATATTCAAGTGTGATTATTGGTCATTGATATGTCTTTTATGAGTTATATGCTCATGTCTTTTGTCCAATTTTTATATTGGATCGTGTATTTTCTTGTTTATAAGTTCTGAATGCCAATCCTTTTTTAGTTATGTGTTAGAAATATCTTTGTTAGGCCTGTGGTTTTTCATTTAATCTATGACATTTTTCATGAAAACTAATGATTCATTTCAATGTAAAATTTACCATATTTTTCTTTATGGTTTGCATATTTTGAGTTCTATATAATAAATCTGTCCCTATCCTAAGGTCATTAAGAATTTTACCGCAGTGAATCTAAAAATTTTAAAGTTTTGTCTCCCCAAATTGCCCTAATAAATCTGGATGCTTTTTAAAAATTCTCTTATTGCCAAGTGTACTCATAGAGAAAAGTGCATAAAAGTAAATATGCAGATTAATTACTATACAGTGACCACCTGTATGGTAACTAGCACCCAGGTCAAGAAACAGCCGGTGAGCTAGGCCCCCAGAGGAGCCACAGCCACGTCACCTCCCAGCTGCTGGTTGCTATTTCCCATCTGTCTTGGCGACTAGAACTACTATTTTGACTTCTAACCCAGTAGCTTGGTTTTGCCTGTTTTCAGAGTTAAATAAATGAAATCAAAAGGGATGGAATCTCCTGCATTTGGCTTCTTTTATTCAATATTATGTTTTTGATATTTATGTATGTTTTTGCATTTAACAGCAGTTTTTTTCACTTTTTTTAAAAAAAAATGTCCTTTCAGCCACAACCTTACCTATATCCTACCAATTTTTCTCCATGCTGTTTTTCTGAGTGCGTAATTCTGATTTCCACTGTGATATTTTTGATGCGGATCCTGGCCTGCAGAATCCATGTGTTGTGGTTGTTATGAACAAATACACACGGGCCACGGAAGTCCTGTGGAGAGAAGGAGGTGCCATGGCTGCTCTCTAAGAGAGAGAGGGCGGGAGAGCCCTGGCCCCTGCCTGGATGAGCTTTTATTGCTTCTCTGGGTACATGACATGGAGGATGGTCCTCATGTACTATGCACAGGTTCATTGTAGGGGATTCCCTTTTACAGATAACAAAGGAAAGAATGTTGCTAATTACTTCAGAGAGAAGAATGTTAGAGATCAGGGGCAAAAGTGGTTGAACTGGTCACACTCCATACTTGGGAGGTTTAGCACAGACTTTAGGAAGTTATAGTAAGCACTTGCTGCCTCAATTCAGGGTGAGGGAGTTTTAGCAAAAGCAAGTCTCATGGGTACAATGCAGGCCTGATTCCCCACGGGAAAACTTCTCTGTGGGCGTGGTCCTGCGTGCCACTCACTCCCCACTGGTTTTCCTCATGGAGGCTGAGCTACATTTCCACATCATGCGGAACGGCTCCCTACATATTTTTTATCTTGTTAAGGCATCAAGAAGTATCATTAAAAATTTTAAATATGGAAATAAAGAAAATGATATACTGTGAAATTTATAAAGTAAATAATAAATAAATTAAAAATAAATAGTAAAAGTACATTTTAAAATTAAATTTAAAAAATATTTTAAAACAAATGACCATTAACAGAAAAATTTGTTATGTGTCTATCTATACATTACCTATTAATAAAAAATAAATTAAGAAAGCAACTTTTTATGATAGCATATAAAAGAAGAAAATGCTTGGGAATAAATTTAATCCCAGAGGTGAAAAACTTACACACTGAAAACTACAAAACGTTGCTGAAAGAAACTAGTGAAGACACTGATAAATAGAAAAGCACCTGTGTTTGTGAATTGGTAGACTTACTATTGTTAAAATATCAATATTACCAAAAATAATTTACTGATTTAATGCAAGTCCTATCGAAATGCCAGTTGCATCTTTTATAGAAATAGAAAAATTATCCTGGAATTCACTTGGAATCTCAGGGTATGTACAATAGCCAAAGAATCGTACAAAAGATTAGAACAAAGTTAGAAGTCTCATACTTCTGATGTTAAAACTTATCACACAGGTACAATAATCAAAACACTGGCATGAAGATGGACATAAAGACAGAAGAAGTAGATTGGAGAACTCAGAAGTAAAC
>PVKM010044953.1:0-12089 GCA_004027735.1 Carollia perspicillata | reverse complement strand
TCAGGGCCGGAAGGATTCAAGTCATTCACTTCACGCACCTCCCTGTTGTTCAGTAACTCATTCATCCATGCAGGTGTGTAATGAAGACACACTTACCAACTACCTGCTAACTGTTCTGGGTGCTGGGCTAGGCACACGGATCCAAAGATGAAGCAAGAAGAAACCCTCATGACTAACGAGGGACGAGAAAGCTCTCAGTGTCCTCCTATAACGAGAACTGTGTTTCTAATGGGGGGACACGTGCTGTGCGAGACACAGAAAGAATCCTCTCCACCTGGGAGGCAGGAGTGGGAGTGGTCATGTCTTTCTGGAAGAAAAATCTAAGCTGGCTCTTAACCGAGAGAATCAGAGAGTTGACTAAAGTTCTTACCTGGCAAAAGAAACAAGATAAATATGGGTATGTCAATATATGGATAAGTTCCCAACGCGTAGTAATGAGTGAAAAAGTTGAGTTGTAGAGTAACTGTATACTTCTACAGTATTTGTGTGAAAAACACACATGCATCTAGAAACGCCACATATTTTCTATGGGTACATGCACAAGCATATAAAATCAAAGAAGTAGTTCTGGAAGCATACATTATGATCTCCTAACTCTCACTACCTGCAGGGGAAGGGGCAGGGCACAAGAACTAGAAGAGGTAGGTAGGCAGAGGGGCTTTAGCCTTATTAACAGTTTTAAAAGGAAAACATGTATTTTTTAACTTTTTATTTTGAAATAATTATAGACTCAGAGGAAGTTGCAAAGAAATGTACAAGTAGGCCCTTTGCACCTTTACCTAGCCTCCCCCGATGTCACCACCTCGCATAACCACAGTCCACATCAAAACCAGTTACAGTGCACTCGTTGGTACGTGTGTGGCTCTATGCAGCCGCATCATGTGTAGAGCTGCCTGCGACCACCACCATAATTAAGACACTCATCTGCACCATCGCACCAAGACTTCTCATGCTACCCTCCTACAGCCACACCCACCCTCTACTCCTATCCCTAACACCCGGCAACCACCAATCTGTTCTCCATCTTTACAATTATATTATTCCATGAGTGTTAAGTAAATGGAACCATTCAGTATGTATCCTTTTGAGATTGGCTTATTCACACAACATAATTCCCTAAGGTTCATCCAAATTGTTGCACGTATCAACAACACACCGATTTTTATTGCTAAGTAAGTATCCTATGGTAGAAATGCACCAGTTTTTTAAAACTATTCACCCATTGAAAGACATGTGGGTGGTTTCCAGCTTTTAGCTATTTTGAATAAAGCTACCATAAACAATGATATACAAGTTTCTACATGAAAATAAGTTTTCATCTCTCGTATAAATGCCCAAGAGTGCAATTGCTGGGCCATATGGTAAATTCATTTTAAAAAAATCCTCACCAGAGAATATTTTTTAAAAATTGATTCTAGAGAGAGAGGAACAAGGTAGGGAGGGGGGTAGAGAGAAACTTCGGTGGGTTGCGTCCCATATGAGCCCCCCCCCCCCCGAAACTGGGAATCAAATCTGCAACCTAGGTATGTGCCGTGACTGGGGATTGAACCTGCAACATTTTAGTGTATGGTATGACGGTCCAACCGACTGAATTGCAACATTTTAGTGTATGGTATGACGGTCCAACCGACTGAGTCACCTGGCCAGGGCGCTTAAGTTCAGCTTTAGTTTATAAAGGTACTACACCAAACTATTTCTCCAGAGTGGCCGAACTATTAAAAACGTTCTGCCGGCAAGGTTTGAGTGACCCAATTTCTCCATGTCTTCACCAGCGTTGCTTGTACTTTAAAACAGCGAAACTAGGAGTTGATCAACGTATTTTAAAACAAAAGGAGACAAAACTAGATTATTTTTTAGCTTCCTTATGGACGTACACAACACTGTGCATGAAAATTTTTGTAACCTGCCTGCTGCCCCAAGGAAATCAAACCTGAATCTGCTCAAGCCCCTAGATCTAATGCTAACTTAAGAACAAAACCGGAGTCAGAGAGAACACACTCAGAGGGACAGTGTAAGAGTGCAACCAATATAACCTAAAATGTGAAAAATCCCATAAGATAAATAATCCAGTTTGTTTAACACATAAATTGCAAGAAAAAAAGTGAGAGGCAGGAGTACCTATAAATTCAAAGAGACTGAGAAGCCTGCTAACAGCTAATTGCTTTGGATGGACCTTATTTAAATCCTGCTTCATTCAAAGTAATTCATGCATGAAGCAATTAAGGAAATTTAAACATTAATTAAATGTGAAATATCCAAGAACTACTGTTAATTTTAGAGTTGACAATAATGTTCTAGTTATATTTTTTAAAATAATTATTTTATGTGGAACCTAATGAACAAAATAAACTAATGAGCAAAACAGAAACAGGCACTGATACATGGAACAGACTGACAGCTGTTGGAGGGGGGAGGGGGGAGGAAGCCAGGTGAAAGGTGAAGGGAGTAGCCAGAGAACATATATGCACGACCCTCGGACATGGACGAAATGTAGGGACTGCCTGAGGGAGTTGCGGGGGGCTGCGTGGAGGTGGGCAAAAGGGAAAAAACTGCAACAACTGCAATAGCATAAATAATAAAATATAATTTAAAAAGAAAAAAGAAAAAGAATTATCTTCTCATGGAAATTAACTTGGCAGTCCCTCACAAAGTTTAACATAGAATTACCATGTGATACAGCAGTTCCACCCCCAGCTTAGACCAAACAGAACTGAAAACAGGTACTCAAATACTTACTTGTGAATGTTAACAGTAACATTATTTATAATAGTTACAGGTGGAAACAACTCAAATATCTATCAGCAGGGGAAAAGACAAACAAAATGTGGCACAGCCAAAAAGCAGACTGATTCAGCCACGAAAAGGAATGAAGTACTGATATGTGCTGCAATGGGCATAAATCTCCAAAACATCATGCCAAGTAAAAGAAGCCTGGCAGAGGTTCACATGACGTATGAAATATACAGAACAGGTAAATAAATCCACAGAAACAGATCGATGACAGCCAGGAGCTAAGCAAAGAGTAGGGAGAAGTTTCCTGGGGAGTAATTGCTCAATGAATATAGGTTTTATTTTGGGATGACAAAAATGTTTTGAAACTAGATAGAGGCAGTAGTTTCACAACATTGTGAAGGCACTGCTACTTTAAAATGGTTGATTTTATGTTACATGAATTTTAAAAATAACTAAAAAATAATTACTTTCAGAGATACATTTAAAGTATTTACAGAGGAGATAATATAGTATATGGAAAATAATTACTTTCAACTAAAAAATAATTACTTTCAGAGATACATTTAAAGTATTTACAGAGGAGATAATATAGTATATGGAAATTGATTTAAAATTACTGGGGAGGTCACAGATGAGAAATAAATGATTTTTTAATGGACTAATTATTGAATGGTAATTTAATAATTGGAATTATGATAATTTGACATTGGATGATAACTATAGTAGAGTTCATTTCACTATTTTACTTCAATATATATATGAAGTTTTTGCCATAAAAAGATTTTAAAAAGAAAAAAGATCTGTTAAAAAAAGATTTTACTTATTTATTTTTAGAGAGATGGGAAGAAAGGGAGCAATACATCAATGTGTGAGCAATACATTGACTGGTTGCCTCTCACATGCCTGGAATCAGGGACCTGGCCCACAACCCAGACATGTGCCCTGACTGGGAAATGAACTGGCAACTCTTTGGATTGCAGGCCGGGGCTCAATCCACTGAGCCACATCAGTCAGGGCTAAAAAGAAAAAAGATATGATTTTAAAGTAACAAAGCCCATTTGATTTAGGGACTTGATATTACTTCCTTCTGAGTAACAAGACTTGGGGAGTTTTAAAGGAAGGGTAAGGACATTCTTCCGGAACTCCTACCCACACACCAGACAGTCCCCAGACGCTCTGGTCCAAAGCTAAGTCTCTTATTATAAGAGGCACATCTGTGCTTGATGAAAAGGAATGGACACAGGGAAACTACCGTCTCAAAGTCAAAGACCCTGGGTTTGAATAAACACAGCGGCGTAAGCACAGCTTCCATCTGGCAGGATAAGCAGAGTTGCTCAATCAGCTTGGTACCTGTTTTAAAATGGCAGATGCACAGGTCCCACCCACCCAGACCAACAATTCCATCTCCGGGTCTACTCTCCAGGAAGGAGCACTTTACCAAGTTCCCCCGGCGATTCTTGTTTTGTTTGGTGGGGTCTTTTTAACTCTACAATTTTAATATATACATACTTTTTTATTTTTATCTTCATCTGAGGAAATACCCATAGATTTTTAGAGACAGGCAAAGGGAAGGAGGGAGAAGAAACACTGATGTGAGGGAGAAATATCCACATGAAAAAGAAACACCCATCAATTGCTCTTGTACCAAACCTACAACCCAGACACATGCCCCAAACAGGGAGAGAACCTGTGACTTTTCAACCAACTGAGCCACACTGACCAGGGCTACCCTCAGGGGAGTCTGATAACAGAAGCCCTTAGAATTCCAGTGGGCAAAGTTGATCGCAGAGCTCCTCCTTGTGGCAGAAAAGCTAGAAAGCAACTTTGCCAGAATCCCTGGTTCCCCGCCATACTAGCTCTAATCCAAAGCTTTCAAAGTCCAGCAAAAACCCTTAAAACCAACTCTAGGGGTTTATTCCTTACAGACATTTTGATCCATGCCATTACACAAGAGAATTATAGGTCCAGAAAACATTATAGAAAGATCGTTTTGAAAATATAGACTATTTTGGGATGAGTTAAACATTGCATTCATTCAATATTTACTAAGGGTCCACAACATTTTAAGTACTATGCTAGGTACTAGAGATCGAAGATTAATAAACCATGACCCTGTCCTTAAAAATCCACAGAAAGTCCTGGTCAGGTACTCAGTTGGTTACAGCATCATCTTGATACACCAAGGTTGCAGATTCAGTCCCTGGTCAGGGTACGTACAAGAATCAACTAATGAGCCCTGGCTGGTGTGGCTCCGTAGATTGAGCACTGGCCTGCGAACCAGGGGGTTGCCAGTTCAATTCCCAGTCAGGGCACATGCCTGGGTTGCGGGCCAGGGCCCCAGTGTGGGGCATCAAGAGGCAACCACACACTGATGTTTCTCTCCTTCTCTTTCTCTGTTCCTTTCCCTCTCTCCAAAAATAAGTAAGTAAAATCTTTAAAAAAGAAAAATCAACTAATAAGTGCATCATTAGGTGGAACAACAAATCAATGTTTCTCTCTTCCTCTGTCTAAAAATCAATTAAAAAAAAACCCACAGAAAAATATGACAAGTAATAGTACAAATTAGGACAAGTGCCTCCTTTTCTAAGAAGCAATGCCTAGGCACTGGGAAGGAAATCAAGGACATAACATTGATCTAGCTGGATGTAAGACAGAGTCGTATTAAAGATAACCAGTAATCGGAAAAGCAGCGACTGAGACATGCACCGCGAATGTCACACACTGTAGGTCCTTTACAGAGGCTCTAACAGAGCAATCCCTTCCTCTAGAGCACAGGTGGCACACACAAGGCCCGCGGGCCGACCCCGGCCCTCCACCTTGTTTGATCCCACCCGGCAACTTGTTTCTACCCGGCGGCAGCACCGAGCTCTCGCTTAACTGCTAAGGAGTAGTTACATGTATACGGTCCTAAAGTTACATTCGGCCCTTCGAAGGCAAGTGCGAGGCCGATGTGGCCCCCAGTGAAAATGAGTCCGACACCCCTGCTCTAGAAGTAAGGGAAAGCTTCGTTCAACACATACTCTGTGCCAAAAGCGCGCTAGGCGCTGAGGACACAGTGAGTAAAGGAAGCTTTGAGAACATGTAACAAGGATGTTTTCCCTGATGGGCTACCATTTGATCTTGGAGCTTGAGGGGAGACTAGGACATGAATAGGCAAAGAAAAAAGGGAGAGATTCTCCTTTATGTGTGTGTGTATGTGGAGGAGGAGTAAGAGTTGGGACACTGGCACCACAGAAGGGGCAGACTGCTTGCTTAAGGAGCTTTAATACAGTATTTTAGCCATTAAAATAGGTCATAATACAGTCACTCCAAAAAACATTTTCCTGGAGCACCCCACATAATGTGGTTCTGTGGACGCGACCACGAACAAAGATAATGAGAAGCCACCAGAGCTGCAGGGTATGGGCACTGGCAAAAGTGATGTTTAAGGACACGTGCTGTGTGCCGGAAGCAAGAGGGGAGTGAAGAAGCCAGTACAGTACGGGTGGGCCTGAAATGGTGCAGGGGTGTTGGGAACGGAAAACAATAGCTAGGCACTAACCGAGCGAGGCTGGTTACGGCAGAGGGAGGAAGGGAAGGAAGGGATTTCAGCCAGGATGATTATAGAAGTGATAGTGACATTAAAAGAAAAGAAAAAGGAACACGGTTTTAGGAAGAAAAAAAGCTTTTTAAAAAACGTTTTGGTGTACGGAACACTTGCCTGAGTATTGTGTATGTACGCATAGGCAGTAAAACTGGGTGAGTGGAAAAAGAGATAAAGGACCAGAAGGCTGACCAGAAGGCACGCCCCCCCATCATTGTGACAACTAACTCCAACGACTGCTGGCTTTTCTCTCGCAGTTTTCTGTAATACCATCTACACTGCTGGTTCCCCTGACTCTCGGCTCCCTCTTCTGTCCCTGCAAGTCGCTCTCTAAAGAGGAGATATTGCTATACAACAATCAGAATTGCAGGGAAGGAAAATGCACAGTTGAAGGTAATGGTGACCTTGGACGCTTTTTAAAAATGTACTTTAAGATATAACATAACATGCAGTAAAGTGTACTAATTCTAAGCATATCTATAGCTCAATACATTTTTACAGAGGTACGCACTCACGAAACCACCACAGATCCAGAACCACAGAAGTTTCCCATGCCTTCCTAGCGCCCTGCCCAGAGGCAGCCGCCATCTGGAGTTCCGTAGCCTGTCCTCAGCAGCACGCGATGCTACCACACACTCTTCAGATCTGGCTTCTCTCATCCAACATTATGGCTACGAGAGTCATCCGTGTTAACGTGTGTTTCTGTAGTGCATTCTTTTTCATGTCTGTGCAATCGTCTACTGTGTGGCTCTGTGGCAGTTTCTTATCTGTTTCTTCTTTGATGGACATTTGTGATGTTCCCAGCTTTGGGCTGTTATGAATAAAGCAACTGTGAATACTCCTGTGCATGCCTTTGGTAGAAACATGTACTCGCTTCTCTTAGCTGCACCTGAGAGCGAGACTGGGTCATGGAGTCACACGTAGCTTCAGTCAATACTGACCCATGGTTTTGCCCCGTGGTTGTACCAATTTACACTCACCTCGAGTGCACAGGAGTTCCCGCTGCTCCAACCCTTGTCAACAACTGGTACCATCAGTCTCTGATTTTCCCCATTCAGGGTGTGTGGCGACACTTCGTTGCGGTTCTATTCGTACTTCCCTCGTGCGTGACGAAGCTCCGAGTGCCTTTCAAGTGCTTACTCACTACACGGGTATCTTCTTTTGTGAGGCACCTATTCGACATTTCTACTCATTTCAAAAATTGACTTCTGTGCCTTTTACTTACCAATTCGTATTTCTTTATATATTCTGGATATGAATTCTTGCTCAATACATGGGTCATGAATGTTTTCCCCCAGACTATGGCTTGTTCTTTAGCTCACCTTTTCACTTAATGGTGTCTCTGATGAATAGAAATTCTTAATTTGAATGAAATCTAATTTGTCAAAAACAATTTTTCAGGTATGGCGCTTTTGGGATTTTGTTGAAGTAATGTAAGGAATCTTTCTGTACCCTGATGGCCTTGCATTCTGAGAGGAAGGAGGCCATGCCTGGAGAGCCTCACTCTTTAAAGTTTGAGCCAACATCAGACAGAGCACACGTGTCTTTTCCAGCCTTTCAGGTTACACTCCGGGCTCTATTTTTCACAGGACGGTACAAGCAACCCGCAAATGCAGCGTGGCACAGGTGGTCTGGCTTGTTCAGAGGCAAGGAGTCACACTTAATTTAGTCTCTACAGGACGGACACTGGACCCAGAGGCCTCCAAAGCCAGGCAAGGTCCCAGGAGCAATTTCCTTCTGATAGCAGGAATGTGAGCTCACGGCCCCGTTTTATGTGGGCTGTTCCCACAACATGGAAAGGCGTCATCTTATGAGTTACATCTTACAGGAATTCCTGGTGCTCCCTAGTTTTATTACTGAGTGGGAAACAACCACTCTCTTGACTATTCTTGTCAAAGCAAGACACTGTTACCTGTCACAGAACTAGCAGTCCCTGACAGAAACGGGCAGAAACGGAAGATATGAGGAGAGAGGTGGCGCGTGAGCAGACAGCTAGAACAGGCAACAGAAAGTCTGAGACAAGAAGAGTAACAGTGGGGGACTTCACCTTTCCTAACACTTCAGGCGTTAAAGGGTCGCAGTACTGAAAACTGCTCGGGGCCACTGCAACAGTCGCACATGAAGTAATGGGGATGCTGGCAGTGACAGAGGAGAGGGCGGTTGCAGAAGACATCAGCAGAGATTAGCCAAATGAATAAGTGAAATCTTGCTCAAACATGCAATGTGTATTTGCATAGGGGAAGTTCTCTCTCCCACGCAGTCACTCACACTCAAAGTTCTCCACCTGTGGCCCCACTCATTGCTAAAGCAGACCTTTGCTCGCCAAGTAATGTAAATGAGGAAAGCACACTTGGATTAAGACATCAAAGAGTTGCCCTGGCCGGTGTTGCTAAATTCGTTGGAGGGTTGTCCCACAACAGAAATGTTGCAGGTTGAATTCCTGGTCAGGGCACGTACATACCCAGGTCGCGGGTTCAATCCCCAGACTGGGCAAGTACGATCCCCGGTCCGGGTGCACGCAGGAGGCGACCAATCAATGTTTCACTCTTGCATCTCACATCAACATTTCTCTCCCCCCACCCCCCACGCCTTCTCTCTCTCTGAAAGCGATGAAAAAAAAATGTCCTTGGTGAAGAGTTTTAAAAAAGACATTAAGAAGTGGTGGGACCCAAAACACACCCTAGGGTTTGAAGAGGAATTCATGACTTGGTTTTAGCTGACTGTTGCCACATAAGAATAAAAGTCTGATGATAACAAATCTTTTTCACCTTTTCAAGAGATATCAGAAATTGTGATTTTTCTGTGTAACTTTCCAAACACTATTACATCATGTAGGCCAAACAAAATATCTCTGTGGGTTGACTCTGGCCTACGGGCAACGGGTTCACAATCTCTGTTCTGAAGCTTTGCAGCAAGATAAACAGCACACGCAGGTCTCCAGAGTTAGAAGACCAAGAAACTTGAAAAGCTAGCACGCAGACAAGGGACTGGACCAGGAGACAGAAAAACAGTTTAACTTTTAGAGGCAGAAAGTCTGGAGACTTGGAGTTGGACCAACTTCAGAGTTGGACAGGTCTGTATTAGAAAAACCTGACAGGAATTATTACAAAGTTCTGTTGCAAGGAGGGGCAGATTAAAAAAAAACTAGAACATACAGGGACTCTACGTGACGAAAAAAGGGTGGGGGATCTCTCTCACACACACACAAACACACACACACACACACAATTTTACCTCTATGCCTTGATTTCCTTATCATTAAAATAGGAGTAACAGAACCTACTTCAAAGGACTATCATGAGGATTAAAATAAAAATTATTCATATAATTGTCATTATCCCTGGCAAGTAATACTTACCGGTAGTTAGCTACTGTCTGTTGTTACCGAACACTGAGAAGTAAGGCAACCCGCTCAAGATCACACCTGGATTTTGTGCCCAGAACGTATGGCCTCAGATCCTTCGCTCTAAACCATCAAGTTCTCCAGCCTCCCTTTACCTTGCTGGGCTAGATCAGTACAATGAGGACGTCAAACCAGATGATAACTGAAGTCCCTACTAGAGCTGACATTTTATACTACCAGCCAGCCTTCTAGCCAGCTTATTTCACAGCAGCAGTAAGAAAAACATAACCCTGTTCACACTTCTACAGGTTACCAAGCTAAAAAGTAGGGAAGTACAGCTTAGCCTTGGGGTAGGTCAGAGAAACCATTCCGGTATGGAACAATCCAACAGTTAAGCCAGGAAAAGGCCCCCTTATTGATCCTTGGTGATTATATTCATTTCTAGGAGGCCAGCGGGCCTCTTGAGTAGGCCCAGAATTCACTCACATGAACAACCTCTTACCAGCTAGAAGCCACCTGTTAGCCTGCTAAGAAACCACAATAAGCTCTAAATCTAGAATCTTTGCAACACTGAGTGACTCGTCCTGTTGGGGGTTAAGGGTCTCCATAAGAACCTAGTAAATTCTTTCCCCATCTTTGGGGGGTGAGGAGAATGCCATGTGTGCTCATTCAGATACACAAGCACACCCCATTTTACCTGCAGTTATAAGGGGTTCACAAATACCCTGAAATCTTTCCCTAGACTTCAAGTATCCGAAGTTCCAAGCTTATCCTCCCAGGGGATTCAGAAGTGCCCCAAGATCTGGATTGGAGTTTCCAGGCAGCTGTGTTTAGGAGACAAATCACGTATTGCGAACTCAGCATAATGAATCCTGCTTGGAAAAGACAAAGGGCCCTTTCTTCCTCCTGTAGACCAATTTGTACTGAGAGAATTCAGAGAAGACCTGTAATTTAATCCCCAAACACCAGTGAGTGGAGAACAGGACCAAGAATATTTCATGCCCCTTTTCTGACTCCTACCCATAAAATCACACAGAACCTCAGAAGAGTTGAAAGTAACAAGTAAAACCATGCTAGTCTCCCAGGCACTGTGCAACAACAAAGGAATCAGACTTCCAGCCAAGATGGAGGCATAGGTGGAAACACTGTGTCTCCTCGCACAATCAAAATTAAGGACAACAAAGATTTAGAAACAAAAACACAACCAGAACAGACAGAAAATTGAACTACGGAGGTCTGACAACCATTCAACCAGACCGGTAAGAGGGGTGGGGTAAGAGGGGTGGAGTCGGCGGTCGGCAGAGAGGGATCGCAACAGGAAAAGGTGGTGGCTGCCAGACCCAGGAGCGCAGGCAGTGCTGGGCTAGCAGACCAGGGACATGGCGAGAAAAGGAGCAGAGCACACAGGGCACTTGGCCGACCATGGACACACATTCATGCACAAATAAACTAGGCAAGAGCAGGAACTGAGACAGACCGTGCAGCCCAGGGCCCCAGTGACAGGAAATAAAGCCTAAAAACACTGATTGAAAAGGTGCTGGGAGAGACTCCCAGCCTCACAGGAGAGGTCGTTGGAGAGACCACAGGGTCCTAGAACGTACCTAAGCCCACCCACCCGGGAAACAGCACCAGAAGGGCCCAATTTGCTTCTGGGAAGCTGCAGAGGGGACTCAGATCCGAAAGAGAGAGGAATAAGTGCCATTGTTCTCTCTCGGACCCCTCCCCCACAACCCAGCCACTGGGTTGCCCTGCCCTGGTGAACACCTAAGACTCTGCCACCCATACGAAACAGGTGCCACCTGACCAAAAATGACTCAAACAGAACAACAGCTCAAAGTCCCAGAGCCAATACTTTTAAGCCACCAAGAGATAGCCAACCTACCAGATGCATAGTTCAAAACACTAGTGATCAGGAAGCTCACAGAACTGGTTGATTTCGATCATAAATTAGATGAAGCAATGAAGGCCACACTAAGTGAAATAAAGGAAAATGCACAGGGAACCAATAGTGATGAGAAGAAAACTGGCTCTCAAATCAGTGGAGTAGACCAGAAGGAAGAAAGAAACAACCAAACAGAAAAGAATGAAGAAACAAGAATTCAAAAAAATGAGAAAAGGCTTAGGAACCTCCAGGACATCTTTGAATGTTCCAACATCCAAATTATAGGGGTACCAGAAGGGGAAGAGGAAGATCAACAAGTGCAAAACTTATCTGAACAAATAATAAAGGAGAACTTCCCCAACCTGGCAAAGGAAATATACTTGCAGGAAGTCCAGGAAGCTCAGAGAGTCCCAAAGAAGTTGGACCCAAGGAGGAACACACCAAGGCAAACCATCATTACATTACCCAAGATTAAAATGAAGGAGAGAATCCTAGAAGTAGCAATACATAAGGGGACAGTCACCTACAAAGGAGTTCCCATCAGACTG
>PVKM010044952.1:0-12076 GCA_004027735.1 Carollia perspicillata | reverse complement strand
TGAAGGTTTCTGGAGTACCAGGCATTCTACTCAACCATTTAGAGGTAGGATCTATGTATTCTTCATGTAAGCCATGAGAAGCAGCTATTAGAACTAGTTTTATAATTTGGAAAACTCAGGTTTAGAGATGTTCGGAAACCTCAAAAGCGAGCTTGTCTGAGGCAGAGACAAAACTCAAATAAGGTTGATGGAGCTGTAAATCTCCTCTAACCAAATGTGATTCAGAAAAACTTCATAATGCCAGGAAGATTATGCACAACGCCTCAGAAAAACCATTCATCTCAACCAGTTTCCAGTGCCTTCTAAAACGTGTAAGCCAATGATCATGAATATCATAGAAAGAGGCAAGAAGGGAAAAACAGCATGATATAAGCATAAAATCAAAATGACCTATTATTATTATGCATATTATAATTAGTATGGGTAGGCCTCATAAAGTATAATCACTATTATTTATGTGGTCAGATGGAGTATTGGGTTACTTTAATCTCCTATGTCCCCTCTAGCAGATCCCTCTCTCTGCTGCTATTATCTGTGATGTCTCTCTTTCTCTCATATTATTACCTATGGTGTCCTTCTATAATGCCCCTTCAGTAAACCCAGTTCGACAATGGCAGCATAAAGAGGAAAAATATGTGGGGAGGGCATCATAAAGTTGGGGGTCAAGAGATGGCCAGAGATGGACAATAGACGCTTTCTAGGGGAGACAGATTATTTTTGTTTCACCATCTCTAGTGTTCATCCATCCTGAGAAATCATTGACAGAAAGTGATTTTATCCTTGTAAACATGACCATATTTTTTAGAACAGGAAGAACTTTCATCAAATGTATTGTTTAGGCACAAAATGGAAGGGATGAAGTCATTTTCTCTGAAAAACATAGGTAATTACCAAATACAGATAAATCAATTTCCAAGGACAATGAGCAGATTCAATGGCTTTCGACCTTCCAAGAAACCTATTTTTGTGAGTGCATTTTGAAGGAAGGGCTACACAAACAGCAAGTAAGAGCCAAATACATAACTTCCCACATTAATTGTGATGGATTCATTTCCACCACCTTGGCCTTACTCTATAGTCACTCCCCAAAACTCCTACAAAGCATCTCTAGCTATTAGAGATAACATTCAAATTTGCTCAGATTTATTCAAAAGAAATCGAAATAAAATATCCCCTCATTGGTCATCAGCACAATGATAAAGAATTAGAGATTTACAACTGATTTCTTCACTACTTGAAAATAAAATCAGATCCCATTTTCCTTAGAAGAATATTATTTCTCCCTTCTTATTTTGGTATTCTGATTACATCATTGTATTGTCTGGTTTTCCAGCTGAAAAATCTCTTGGGCAGAAATACTATGATTGGCTTATAACTCTAGTAGAACAGAGACATTGTGATGATTATTAACTTAAATTTGATAAACGTCTTCAAAATGATAACCTCTCATAAGAACACAGATAATGAAAATTTCTGTGCTACAGGTTAAGAGTATCTACACTAAGATACTTAACTTACATAAAGGTATCTATGTAAATTCTACAGAAACTGCGTATCTTGCACACACTGCCTTGAACAGGAAGACCACATCGAGCAAAAGAACAGTTACTGAAGGTTGGTGTATTTGTGGTCTAGCATATGGGTTTCTACTAATCAATTATGAGGCCTAAACCCTGGGTTGGCAAACTATGGCCTATGGGCCAAATCACCCAGCCACCTGCTTTTATACAGTTTCACTGGCACACAGCCATGCCCATTTGTTTATGTATCGTCTACAGCTGCTTTCACACCAGGGCAGACTTGAACAGTTCCAGTGGAAGCCATATGACCTGCAAAGCCAACGATTTTTATTGCTTCTTATACAATGTTCACTAGCTCTTGCCTTTACAAATTAATCTGGGCCTCAGTTTCGCCGTTTGTGATTGAGAGGTTGGTTGGTTAACATTAAAGTTTTCAACCAAGTGTGCACACTGGAATTACTTGGCAAGTTTTGGAAAAATTCCACGGCCTGAGCTGCACCCCAGATCATGTTCCATTGAGCTGGGCCCTTGTTCAAGGTGATGTATGTGTAGCCAGGACGAAAACTACTGGACTAGACAATGACCAAGGTCCTTCGGGCTCAGGGCTTTAACAACACGAACCTCTTGTGAAATACAGAGTATCTACCTGCAGAAACGAGTCCTTGGAAACGATGCCTAAATAATTTTAACCTTGGAGTTGAAGACTCACATTTGATTTATGCCATTCCAAGTGTTCAGCTTCAAGAGTTTAGGATCCACAGTTTTGCAGAGATAAAGACGCAGAGCTATGTAAATGTAAACAGTTCCTTAGGAAGACAGATTTAAAATAGACCAAGAGATTTAATGAGGAACTTTTGATCTATGGAAATAATTCACTTTGAATATATCACAATTAAAACTATTGTGCATCAAATATAAGCCATTTGTGTGAACATCTTAGCTGCCAGCCTATTCTCTGCAGAATTCCCACTTGGTAGAAAGCCCTAGGCTATCTCTGACACAGACAGCTACACCTGGATGTAGCTCGTCCTGAGCACGAGCTGCAGTAACTAGGAAATCTGGGGGAAAGTAGATAGTATCAACTGCACCTAAATCAAGTTTTGGGAAGGGATTAAAGAATATTTAGTAAGCCTCTGGAGGTGTGAATATTGCTGAAACAGCTCAAAGGGCAGCATGTGCAGGCCCAGACTGCTCGAGACAGGCTGGGTGCCTAGGGTGGAAAAAGCCTGCTACGCACAGAGCCTGGGGAGTGGCTGCCAGCCTGCCACTCAGGGCGGCCACAGATGGTGCAGGGGGATTCTGCAAAGGCTGTAGTTTCTAATCTCTCAAAATAGATTTGGTTTTGGAGGTCACACAAACAAGTAAATGCCTGACAGTGAAGGCGAGTGTTTTCCTTTGTGTTGCTGGCAAAAATGCTTTGGTTCGATTCAGGGTGTCTCAGCCTTGGCACCAATGACATTTAGAGCAAAAAGATTTTTTGCCATGGTGGCCATCCTGTGCCTTCAGGACATTTAGCAGCATCTCTGGCCTTGATCCACTAAATGCCAGTATCAGTCCTATTGATCCTCAACTTGTGATAATAAGGCAATTGTCAACTGCTAAGTTTAGTCTAAGGTCTTCATGATTTCTTATCATCCTGCCTCAAAATGGAAATAAACATAACAGTACTAAGATAGCAAGGAACAGAATATATACATAAAAACTGTCTCTGCTGTATCTGTGTGTGTGTGTAAAGAGTGTGTACATATATGTATACAGCATTATTTTGCTTTATCTTTTGTGAATGGCAAATATTTCATTACCCCTGCCTGAACTAAAGTTTAAAAAAATCAAATAGTCTTTTTGTAATCATTGGGGAGCAGTTTGTAGATTCAGAAATGAATGCAGAGATCTGAAAGACAGTAGTTTGCTTGTTTGTGTATTCAAAATTGCAAAGAAAGGCTGGTGGGCTATGGTTTTTCTTTTTTATCCAAGTGGGCAAATTCTACATCATAGTAGAGACTATAATATGATTAAATTATTATGAACTGTTTCATTTGTTTCAACAAGCATTTGCTGCTGATAAAAATACCTTGTCACTTCTAAAAATGTTCTAGCCATTGAAAATTGAGTAATCAGATAGAAAAGAACTACAAAATATAGTCACTGGGCCTGAGAAATAGATGAATGATTGGGGCGAGAAGGCTTATGATCAAAGGATATTTATATAAAATAGCCCTGGCTGGTGTGGGTCAGTAGATTGAGCGCCAGCCTGCAAACCAAAGAGTCGCTGGTTCGATTCCCAGTCAGGGCACATGCCTGGGTTACAGGTCAGATCCCCAGTAGGGGATGCTCAAAAGGCAACCACACATGGATGTTTCTCTCCCTTTCGTTCTCCCTCCCATCCCCTCTCTAACAATTAATAAATAAAAATCTTAAAAAAAGAATATTTATAAAATAATATGAAATACTATGTGATTACAAAGGAGTGGTAAAAAAGATATGGAGTGCCTGAGGTTAAATAATTTTATGGAAAGCTATGCTAGAAGTAGCTTCAGTGAACCAAGACTTGGTCCTTTAAGAATAATCTAGAGTTAATAGAGGGAGGGATGGAAGGATTGAGAAGGGAAATTTTTTACTTTTATCTATATAAACTTTGGATAGACTTCTTAAGAGAACCTGTATTGCCTTTACAGCTGCAGAACAGGCTTCGAATTCGGAGTAAAGAAAGAGTGGGAGAGATAGAAGGGGTCAGGGAATAAAATGCTAATGGGGAGAAGAGCCACTGTCTTTTGTACAGGGCTTCCCAAGGGTCAAGCATCACAGGGTTCAATCCTAAATTATTGCCTCTGTTTTACCAATGAGGAAATGGGGCTTAGGTAAGTTGTTTTTGTTTTTTTCCTCAACCTGAGTTCACACAGCTCTAAAATGGCAAGGCCAGGGTATAAGTCGTAATCAGACCCCAAACCAGTCTCAGACCTGCTGAATCAGAACTGCATTTTAACAAGGTGTTCAAGTGGTTCCTGGGTACGTTTATGATTGAGACATTCTGATCTAAGAAACTAATTTAAATTTACAATTCTGACTGATAAGCAATTCTAGAAAGAAGAGTGGATAACAGACGAAAAGGCTTTGTTAGTGACTAACACGTGGTGACCACTTTTAATTGCATCCATGCTTTGCCAAAAATAACTACATACGAATAAGAACTCATTTAGGTCTCTTAAGAGATTTGAAATGTCAAACTCATAGACCAAGACTCTAAATTTCTATTTCTAACCGGGGCAAATAATCACGTTTCAACGGATGAAATGAATTTAGGGATCATCAGAGACTCATTCATTCCTTCATTTAACACTTACGTATAGAGTAGCTGATGAATATTAAACAATTCAACATTACTGTAAGTAAATAAAAATTATTCCACATGGATCCATACTTCAACTTTGTATTTTTACTTCTTTGTTTATGTTAGAACTGAAAATAGATCATCTTTAATCATAGTCACCATTTTAAAGGAAACTTGGCCCAGTCCAGGGAGTCCTTGTGTCAAAAACTAATACAAAAATATTTTGTGTCTCCATCACCCAAGCTGTTTCCTTCTTGCTAAGTTTTTGAAGCGTGGCATGTTCGAGCCATAGTTCCTTCTGCCTTAATCATAGGGGATGATCAGTTAGGGGCAAGATAGGGTCCCTGGGTCTGAGCTCCCAAACTTCAATTTCTCTAACTGTAGTTGAGCTATTTAATTTCCTGTGGCCTCATGTTCTGCATGTTTAAGAAGGTTCCTATTTACCAAGCTACTCCCATCCATTAGATGCTGGGTTAGACACTTAGACCTATATATTATCTCATTTAATCTACCCAAGCTCCCTAATGAGCAGGTATTATCATTCTCATAGTTTTGCAGGGGATACACGGTTGTTCCAAGGATCAAATAATACTTGAAAGTGCTTTGCAAACTGTCAATCTGGAGATTTACAAATGCTAGTTATTACTCTTGGTAATAGCTAGTTCTTGGTGCTGCATCCACAAATACCCTTGAACCACACCCTCAAAACAACTTAAAGGAGCATCTTGAAAGAAAAGTCTTCCTCCTTCTACTACCACCCAGCCCTGGCCTGCAAGTCTTTTTTTCCTGGAAGTATGGAGGCAGTATGATAGCCTTTCCTAATATGTTTCCGGATAAACTTCCACAATAAAAGAAAAAGTGGAACCATTTTACTTAATGAGCTGAAATACTATGAATGGATGAGACCATTGTTTGCTGGAACTAACACTTGATCCAGCAATCTAGGGGCAAAAAAAGCATGTCCCTCCCAGCTCCTTTGGTGCGGTGTTTGTATTTGTACCCTGTTTCCTATGTCTTCCAGAAGCAATAGGTCATAGTAAGCAGAACTCTGAAAGTCTACCCATTTCACTCCTCTCAGTCTTAAATCTGATGACACCAAATTGGAGCAACTGAGCTCTGGACAGCCATGGCAAGGAGCAAAAAGGGAGGCAATAGACCTCTCTTTCCAGGCCAGGATATACATCCTAACACCTAAGTTTGTAAAAATTCCATAATAGAGAAAGCACACCCACCAACCAGCTAGCTTGGCAACACAATCAATCGCACTTCCTACAGCTGCTGCTCACATCTTCCTAGAGATGGGTCTTTCCACAGTGAAAATGACATAAACTGCTTCGGAGCCTAGGTATTTACCCGACCTATTACCCTTGTTCAGGAAGGAAACAGACCTCTGAAGAAAGTATGCAAGGAGAGCTAACAGTCCCGCCCATGAACAGTAGACTTTTAATAAGGAAGGATCTGGCCCAGATTTTGTCATGGATTGGAACCCTCACATTTTCCCTTATCTGCATCCCAAAGGAATGCGCAGCTTGTCCTCTCTGAACATTGCTTTTCACTGAAATGACTTTTCACTTCAGCTTTTGGAATTAGGTGATTTCCAGATAGCAGCACCTAAGTTAGCAATTCTTTACTATTATTCATATTAAAAACTATCTCATGGATTGAGTTTCATGAAACTCTTTTCATAGCCCTTTATATACTCTTATCACAAGTTATAGTTACACCTAGACCATGGAAGCAGTGATTTATCTTTGTTATTCATTTCTGCATTCCTAGAGTTTACCTGGTGCTTATCTCATTAGCTACACACAAATATTCCTTGGGTGAATAAATAAGTGTTCTTTTCTATTTTTTAAGGCAGCATTTGATAAAGCAGATGGGGGAAAAGATCATTTATAAATGCACAAAGGGGACAGAAGATTTTCATGCTTTCCATATTGTTTCAGTAACAAGAACCCAATCTATCCCACTGTGAATAAAAACCATTGTTTTCCTGATTTCCCCCTATAAACAGTAAAATAGATATAAGGGAAGAGGCTGATGATAATATTGCTGTTCTATGCATTCTGCTCTCCTGCAAGCTCACTCACTGTATACCTTCCTCCTTCTCTAGTTGTAACCAATATCGAAACCCTCTTTCTTCCTATTCTAAGGGAGATGGCTGTTAACACATGGCCCAAGTCCTGCTTGGTCCATTCTTCATTCACAAAGCGAAGGCAAACTACACCAAAAAAGAAAGCTAACCAACTGAGCTTGTGATTGGTCCAGGCTGCCTGTGTACGATGTCACATATATTTGTTACATCCGTCTATACATGTCTGAATGTGACCGTTATAGCATAAACCCAAATGCCAGCTTCTCTTTCCTAAGAAGCAGTTGTAGGTCCTCCGTCAACACCTATGGCGTTGGTTCTGTCAATTAACTCAAGAATATGAAAGACCAGCTCATCCCCCGTGAACTTCAAAATGGTGCTTGTCTTTAAAGCCATTTCTTTCAGTCTACCACTCACTGCTTCTTAAAAGTCCACTTTACTACTTAGCTTGGTTTAGAAAAAAGGACAAATCAAAGTTTCCACCCAATTATAATTCCCCTGAGGGTTGTTCAAATTTCCCATGTCAGCCAGAAACACCAATCAACCCTATAATGACTGAGTAATTTATGATACTGTCAGGAAATTCATGATTGAATCACACCAATGAAGTCTTTATTGTAACAGTAAATGCCCAGATATAATAATACCTCGTGTTCCTGAAATGCGTACTATGTGCCAATCACCATACTAAACACTTTACAAGAATTTTCTTTTTTGATGAGAAATATAAAATGTGTTTTCCTCGTGGAAAGCTATCCTCATGGGTGTTGAAACACCTTAAGTATTATGCCCAAAAGTCAAAAACATAAACTGAGTAAGTTTGAAGTGGATTTTGTAAATGCAGCTTTATCAGATTTTTCCAAAATATTTACATCACATACTAAAATAAATAAAATCTTTAGCCATATTCACTTTTCAGGCCATTCATCTCCTCTTTATTATTTACCTAGCCAGTGTCAAAAAGTTTACCAGTATTTCTAAGAATAACCTATTTTATGGTTTATCAATGACATAGAATAAAATATTTAGTTAATGTAATTTCAGCAAATCATACGAGCTTTAACTTTGTAACTGTTCAAGATGAACTGTATTCTCTCAAAACGTTTCAACTTCAGTTTAAATACCATGCACAGACAGATACTCCTCACTTACGTTTACTGACTTTATACATTTAAATGAAATTCAATAGTTATCTGTATATTAAGACATTCAGGAAAAAAAATTAGTCTAAGAAGGAAAGTAGGGAGCCCATGTAAGCTGTAATTATGATTCATTTGTTTCCAAACGAGCATCTCTTTTCCTCTATGTGAACCCAGCTCCTGACATGAGGTCTGGCCTTCAAGATAACCTAGTCTACACTGGATCAACTGTAGCAAACATCAGCATGGGGGTATCTTAAGGCATCTTTTTTGGTGGCTCTAGAGGCATCATTCTACATCCATGTTAGTGGCATACAGCCAAGTCAGGTGTGTGTTTAAAGTCATATAAAATCATTGGATTTAGTCTCAAAACCTTAACAGAAACATCAGAAATGATGGGATTGCTCAAAAGGCAATGGTGTCTGAACTGGCACTGTTGGCTGCAATAGGAAGTAGCCAGAGAGACTCAGAACAAACTGGGTAGCTGGAGAACTGTGTTCTACTCCAAGTTCAGAGTCATCTCACTGTGTGATTTTGGGCAACTCCATTTTACCACTCTGGGCTGCAATTCCCTCATCTGCAGAATGGGGGTGAAACAACATGAGCTCCAAGGTTGTTTCAGGCTCGCAAATGTTCCTTAGGTTTGTAGTAGGCATTGAGAGGTTAGAATAGCACCCTTCTTTATAGTGAAACAAAAAGCCAGAAGAAATAAGCACACGTCATTGTCAGTGTGTTGCTGCATTAGGGAAACAGGAAAAGAATTGCATGCACGCCTGGATCCAAGAGCCCGTCAGCAATGACACCTCCTATTTCTTCTTAGCCTTCATGGGCAAGACATTGAATCTCACATCCTTGCATGTTTCTGCTGACAGTATGGTGGGTTTTGACCTATAATACTACTTCAGTTTGCCAAGTAAAAAAGAGACCTATGACAAAACCTAGAGTAATGCGAATGTCTTTTCCCCCTTCTATTTCTTCTGTGCTCACAGTAACCCTAACCCTTTTGATGTCCTTATTTGACTTTACCTTCAGAACATATACATCAGCCTCTCAAAAACAAAATTACTTCGGTGTTGAAATGCCCCAAACTCTTAGTTTAGGACATTCAAAGAGTTTCAGAATCTTCTCCCAACATGACTCTTCCAACATTCTCTCTCCCGGCCCCTCAATCAGCACTCTGTGCTCTAGCCAGCATTGTCTAGAGTCCCTGAGCTGTCTTGCAGATTCCTGCCAACAGGTCTCTGCTGGCCTCCGTCCTGAGGAATGCCTCACTCTCCTTCTTTGATGCATAATCCATTGATCTCTCATGGCAGCTAAATCCCAGCACCCTGAAGCAACAAGGTTTCTCGTCTACTCAAAACCAGAATCATCTCTTCCTCCTCCAAATCCTGAAACATTCCTAACCCATCAATTCTGCAAGTCCATCAACAAGTGTTTATTCATTGTTGTGCCTCTGTCCTTTGCCAGGTGCTTTAGAAACAAAACTACAACACACATTAAAGCAACAACATGAATCTTTACCTCACACTCCAATAACGCAAGCAGTGGTTAAAAATAATTGGCAGACAGTCCACCTCCAAAGTCCACATCTTAACCATCACATCATTTTATCCCCTGGCTGATGACATGTTCTCACACATATTTCAGGCTTCTTTTGTGCCAGGCTGAATGACAAGGGTATACATGAAACATCTGATTTTTTCTCTCAAAGTTTCTATGTAAGTAAGTACATGATTGGCCCTGTTTTACAGATGAGTACTATGCGGCACAAGAACTGTAGGCAGCATGCCCAAGAATTACATTTGTTTCCACACCCACAAGAGTAAAGGCACCTTGTATACGTGCTTTACCTGCCTGTGCGTTTTTCAGAACTTTCTGAGCTTACCAAAAATGATTCCAATGAGAATAAATCATTGGGCAATAGTATATTCCTCTCCTCTGGTGAAAGAAGGGAGAGGGAGTTCATGAGGGGGAATAGATAGGTGAGAAGGAGAGAGAGGAAGGTTGTGGCCTCGAGCTTCCTGTTAAAAACACATCCCTGGAGATGTTTTATTTTACTCCACCTATCATAAGTAATTTTGTACTAAACTAAGAAACTTAAAATATAGGTTTAACATATTTTGAAAACATTTGGAAACAATGTTTTCATCACGTGGGAACTTTAAAAAAACAAATAGTGCACACTAAAGAATTGTTCCCGTGAAATGAGAACAAGCAGAATTGCATTTTGAAGGAGCCAATTGGAACTGGCGAGACCCCATTTAATCAAAACATTTTAGGAGACATATGACTAACTTATTTACATATCCTGTGGCATTATATCATGAAACATCCTAAAGTATATCTGTCCACATTTTAGATTAAAATCTAGCTTTAAATTATTGTGAATGAGCTTGAAAAAACATATAGTATTACATGAAGGAATGCTATAGGTGATAAAAATAAAAAAGACTGATACTAGAGAATGTATAGATATCTAGTAATTAGATATTGTTTTTAAATAAAAGGCTCGGAAATGGTAGGTGTAATGGTCCCTTGTCATCTCTCAGGTCCGGGATTGGTATCCTTGCTTTGGGCATGATGTGTGTACATCCACCACCAGAAAAAATATTTACCTACTGGAATTCTGTCCTAGACCACAAGTTCCATGAAGTAGGGGAACTGTGTCTGTTCCTATTGACTTCACTTATTAAGCACATATTAACTTTTTTCACGTCTCTAAAAAACCTACATGCCAGATATGATTGTTGGGAAGATAAAATAAATAATGTCTATCACCTATCAGCATGAAACAAATATAAATTGTTCTAAATTATTTGAGATCTAGTTTATCCAAATTCACACCAGTAAGTCTAAGACAACAAAACGCAATGTGTACCAAAATAATGGTTCATGTTCGATTGAATAAAATATAATATCTGGCTCCATTCTTATTTAGAAATTACTTTACAGATGCTTTATAATATTTATGAATGAATATTTGCAATGCCATTATGAATTTAATTTCAACTTTTATGTAGGGTTAATAGGTGATGATTAATGGAGCAGCTCACAAATATTTATTGAGAATTAACATCGTCAAGATCCTGGGCTCAGTCATCAGTGAGTGATGATAGTGTGAGTGAAAGGTCTCTGCCTAACTCATGGCGATGAAATCCTTGATAGAGACATTAACATGTGTTCAAGTGACTAGATAACTAGGTATACACCATAGTAAGTGAGTGTTATAAGTTGAATTGTGCCCCTCCCCCAAAGTTCACTTGTTGAAGTCCTAACCTCCAATACTTCAGAATGTGATCTTAATTAGGAATGGGATCATTGCACATATAATTAGTTATCATGAGGTCATACTAGAGTAGAATGGGCCCTTAATTCAACATGAGTGGTGTCTTTATAAAAAGGGGAAATTTGGACACAAAGACAAGCACACAGGGAGAATGTCAGGTGATGAGACACAGGGAAAAGACAGCCATCTACAACCCAAGGAGAAAGGCCTGGAACACATCACTTCCTTACAGTCCTCAGAAGGAATCAACCTGCTGACCCCTTGGTTTTGGAGTTCTGGTGTACAGAACTGTGAGAAAATACATTTTATCACTTAGGCCACCTAGTCTGTGGTCCTTTGTCATGGCAGCCCTAGCCAGTTAACACAGGGACAAACACTAAAATCTTCTCACAGACAAGTGTTTCTGAATCTGGGCGCTATTGATATTTGAGGCCAGATAATTCTATGTGGTAGAGAGCAGATGCTGCACATGGTGAGATGTAGCAGCATTCCTGGCCTCTAGCCACTACTTGCACCACAAACACACCTTTCGCCGGAACCTGCACTATGCCTGCTACTACTTTCAAAGAAGAAACAAGTTAAAGAATTCTGAGGAAAACTAAAAAATGTCCAACTCAGTATCCACTTACAACGTTCCCAATTTCAAATAAAGTACAAGACTTTAAAAAATATAAAACCGGCCCTGGCTGGTGTAGCTCAGTGGATTGAGCG